>JAKCOZ010001041.1:0-26095 GCA_022605955.1 Rallus limicola
TGGGGGGGGAGGGGGGGGGCATGAGGACCCCCCCCCCCCCACCCCAAAACACAGCTACTCCCACTGGGAGGGGGGATATAAGGACCCCCCCTCCCCCCCCAAAACACAGCTACTCCCACTGGGGGGGGAGGGAGGGGAGATGAGGACCCCCCCCACCCCCCTCCCCCCCCACCCCAAATCACAGCTACTCCCTCTGGGGGGGGGATATAAGGACCCCCCTCCCCCCCAAAACACAGCTACTCCCACTGGGGGGGGGGGATATAAGGACCCCCCTCCCAACCCCCACCCCCCCAAAACACAGCTACTCCCACTGGGGGGGGGAGGGGGGGGGCATGAGGACCCCCCCCCCCAAAATACAGCTACTCCCACCCCATTCCCCCCCCCCCTCCATAAGCACCTTGGGGAACCCCCCCCTCTTCCCAAGCGTCAGGATGGGGAGGGACTGGGAGGGACTGGGACAGACTGGGAGGGAATGGGATGGACTGGGATGGACTGGGATGGACAGGGATGGACTGGGGATGGACTGGGAGGGGACTGGGATGGACTGGGACACCATGGGATGGGCAGGGATGGACAGGGACACCATGGGATGGACTGGGATGGACTGGGACACCATGGGATGGGCAAGAATGGACAGGGATGGACTGGGATGGACTGGGATGGACAGGGATGGACAGGGACACCATGGGATGGACTGGGACACCATGGGATGGACAGGGATGGACTGGGATGGACTGGGATGGACTGGGACACCATGGGATGGGCAGGGATGGACAGGGGATGGACTGGGATGGACTGGGACACCATGGGATGGGCAGGGATGGACAGGGATGGACTGGGATGGACTGGGATGGACTGGGACACCATGGGATGGGCAGGGATGGACAGGGATGGACTGGGATGGACAGGGACACCATGGGATGGACTGGGATGGACAGGGATGGTCTGGGATGGACAGGGACACCATGGGATGGACTGGGATGGACTGGGACACCATGGGATGGACTGGGATGGAGTGGGATGGACAGGGATGGACAGGGATGGACTGAGATGGACTGGGATGGACTGGGACACCATGGGATGGGCAGGGATGGACAGGGATGGACAGAGACCCCCATGGATGGTGTTGGGGTTGGTGTGTGTGTGTTGTGGGGGTGGTGGGGGTGTTGTTGTCACCTCTTGTAGACGACCTTGAGGTCCCTCCACTCCAGGAAGCTGCACATCTTGGGCTTCCTGGCCAGCACCACCTGCATCAGCTCCCTCACCCATCTTCTTCTTGTCCCGGTCAGCGGTGGCCAGGTACCACTTCTGGAGGCGAAGCTTCCCCTGCCTGCTGAACAGCAGCATGAACCGCATCTGGGGGGGACAGGGGGGGTTAGGGGGGGGCTGGGGGGGTCATGGAGGTCCTTAGGTGGCATCTAGGAGGGGTTTAGGTGGCATCTGGGGGGGGACAGGGGGGGTTAGGGGGGGGCTGGGGGGGTCATGGAGGGCTTTAGGTGGCATCTAGGAGGGGTTTAGGTGGCATCTGGGGGGCACAGGGGGAGTTAAGGGGGGTCTGGGGGATCATGGAGGGGTTTAGGTGGCATCTAGGGGGGGTTTAGGTGGCATCTAGGGGGGTACAGGGGAGGTTGGGGGAGCTGGGGGGGTCATGGAGGGGTTTAGGTGGCATCTAGGGGGAGTTTAGGTGGCATCTGGGGGGGGTTTAGGTGGCATCTGGGGGGGGTTTAGGTGGCATCTAGGGGGGGTTTAGGTGGCATCTGGGGGGGACAGGGGGAGTTAAGGGGGGCTGGGGGGGTCATGGAGGGGTTTAGGTGGCATCTGGGGGGGTTTAGGAGGCATCTGGGGGGGACAGGGGGAGTTAAGGGGGTCTGGGGGGGTCATGGAGGGGTTTAGGTGGCATCTAGGGGGGGTTTAGGTGGCATCTGGGGGGGACAGGGGGAGTTAAGGGGGGCTGAGGGATCATGGAGGGGTTTAGGTGGCATCTAGGGGGGGTTTAGGAGGCATCTGGGGGGGTACAGGGGGGGTTAGGGGGGGGGCTGGGGGGGTCATGGAGGGGTTTAGGTGGCATCTAGGGGGGGTTTAGGTGGCATCTGGGGGGGTTTAGGTGGCATCGGGGGGGGGTACAGGGGGAGTTAAGGGGGGCTGGGGGGTCATGGAGGGGTTTAGGTGGCATCTAGGGGGGGTTTAGGTGGCATCTGGGGGGGACAGGGGGGGTTGGGGGGGGCTGGGGGGGGTCATGGAGGGCTTTAGGTGGCATCTAGGGGGGGTACAGGGGGAGTTAAGGGGGGCTGGGGGGTCATGGAGGGGTTTAGGTGGCATCTAGGGGGGGTTCAGGTGGCATCTGGGGGGGGACAGGGGGGGGGTTAGGGGGGGGCTGGGGGGGGGTCATGGAGGGGTTTAGGTGGCATCTGGGGGGGGTTAGGTGGCATCTGGGGGAGCACAGGGGGGGTTAGGGGGGGGGCTGGGGGGGGTCATGGAGGGGCTTAGGTGGCATCTAGGGGGGCTTTAGGTGGCATCTGGGGGGGACAGGGGGGGTTAGGGGGGGGGCTGGGGGGGTCAAGGAGGGGTTTTAGGTGGCATCTGGGGGGGCACAGGGAGGGTTTGGGGGGGCTGGAGGGGTCATGGAGGGGTTTAGGTGGCATCTAGGGGGGGTTTAGGAGGCATCTGGGAGGGGACAGGGGGAGTTAAGGGGGGGGCTGGGGGGGTCATGGGAGGGGTTTTAGGTGGCATCTAGGGGGGGTTTAGGTGGCATCTGGGGGGGACAGGGGGGGTTGGGGGGGGGTTGGGGGGGGGGCCCTGGGGGGGTTGGGGAGGGTTTAAGGGGGTGTTTGGGAGTGGGGGGGGGGGTCCTGGGGGTTTGGGGAGGGTGGGGGGGGGGTTTGGGGGGGGTTGGGTGGGGGGTTGGGGGGTTTAGGGGGGGAAAAAAGGACCTGGGGGGGGTGGGGGGGGAATGTAGGGGGGGGTCTGGGGGTGGGGGGGTCGGGTGAGGGTTGGGGGGGTCCTGGTGGTTTGGGGAGGGGGGGGGCGTTTTAGGGGGGGTTGGGGGGGGAAACAGGGCCTGGGTGGGGGGGGGGGAATGTAGGGGGTAGGGGGGGGGGGGTCCTGGGGGGGATTTGGGGGGGTTTTAAGGGAGAGGGGATTTGGGGGGGGTGATGGTCCTGGGGGGGTTTGGGGGGGAGGGATTTAGGGGGGGGTCCTGGGGGGGGTTTGAGGGGGTTTAGGTGGGGTTCTGGGGGGTGGGGGGTCGGGTGAGGGTTGGGGGGGTCCTGGTGGTTTGGGGAGGGTGGGGGGGGGGTTTAGGGGGGGTCGGGTGGGGGTTAGGGGAGGAAAAAGGACCTGGGGGGGGGGGGGAAATGTAGGGGGGTCGGGGGGGGTCCTGGGGGGGATTTGGGGGGTTTAAGGGGAGGGAATTGGGGGGGGGGTCCTGGGGGGTTTTGGGGGGGGGTTGGGTAAGGTATAAGGGGGTGTTGGGGGGTATAGGGGGGTGGGGTTTGGGGGTGGGGGGTTTGGGGGGGGTCCTGGGAGGTTTGGGGAGGGTGGGGGGGGGTTTAGGTGGGGGTCATCAGGTGGGGGGGGGGGTGTCCTGGGGGTTTGGGGAGCGTGGGGGGTCCTGGAGGTTTGGGGAGTGTGTGGGGGGGGGTGTTAGGGGGGGTCGGGTGGGGGTTGGGGGGGGGGTTTAGGGGGGGAAACAGGGCCTGGGTGGGGGGGGGGAATGTAGGGGGTTGGGGGGGGGGGTGTCCTGGGGGGGATTTGGGGGGGTTTAAGGGGAGGGGATTGGGGGGGGGGGTCCTGGGGAGGATTTGGGGGGGGTTTAAGGGGAGGGGATTGGGGGGGGGGTCCTGGGGGGGGATTTGGGGGGCTGTAAGGGGAGGGGATTGGGGGGGGGTCCCTGGGGGGGTTTAGAGGGAGGGATTTAGGGGGAGAGTCCTGGGGGGGGATTTGGGGGGGTTTAATAGGGGAGGGGGATTATGGGGGGGGGGGTCCTAGGGGGGTTTGGGGGGGGTCTGGGGGTGGGGGGGTCGGGTGAGGGTTGGGGGGGTCCTAGGGGGGTTTGGGGGGGGTCCTGGGGGATTTGAGGGGGGTTGGGGGGGGTCCTGGTGGTTTGGGGAGGGTGGGGGGTTGTTTAGGGGGGGTCGGGTGGGGGTTGGGGGGGAAAACAGGACCTGGGGGGGGTGGGGGGGGAATGTAGGGGGTTGGGGGGGGGGGGTCCTGGGGGGGGGGGTGGGGGGGAATGTAGGGGGTTGGGGGGGGGGGTCCTGGGGGGGTTGGGGAGGGCGGGGGGGTTGGGGGGGGAAACAGGGCCTGGGTGGGGGGGGGGGGAATATAGGGGGTTGGGGGGGGGGGTCCTGGGGGGGATTTGGGGGGGGTTTAAGGGGAAGGAATTGGGGGGGGGGGTCGTCCTGGGGGGTCCTGGGGGGGTTTAGGGGGAGGGATTTAGGGGGGGGGGTCCTGGGGGGGGTTTGGAGGGGTTTAGGGGGGGGTTCTGGGGGTGGGGGTTCGGGTGAGGGTTGGGGGGGTCCTGGTGGTTTGGGGAGGGTGGGGGGGGGTTTAGGGGGGCTCGGGTGGGGGTTGGGGGGGGAAACAGGGCCTGGGGGGGGGGGGGGAATGTAGGGGGTTGGGGGGGGGGTTTGGGGGGGTCCTGGGGAGGATTTGGGGGGGGTTGGCGAGGGTTTAAGGGGGGGTTTGGGGGTGGGGGTGGGGTCCTGGGTGTTTGGGGGAGCGTGGGGCGGGGGTTTAGGGGGGGGGGTCTGGGGGTGGGGGGGTGGGGTGAGGTTTGGGGGGGTCCTAGGGGGGTTTGGGGGGGTCCTGGGGGGGGGGTTTAGGGGGGGTCTGGGGGTGGGGGGTCGGGTGAGGGTTGGGGGGGGTCCTAGGGGGGTTTGGGGGGGTCCTGGGGGATTTGAGGGGGGTTGGGGGGGTCCTGGGGGATTTGGGGAGGGTGGGGGTTGTTTAGGGGGGGTCGGGTGGGGGTTGGGGGGGGAAACAGGCCTGGGTGGGGGGGGGGGAATGTAGGGGGTTGGGGGGGGGGTCCTGGGGGGGATTTGGGGGATTTAAGGGGAGGGGATTATGGGGGGGGAGGTCCTGGGGGGGTTTAGGGGGAGGATTTAGGGGGGGGGTCCTGGGAGGGGGGTTTAGGGGGGGGGGGTCTGGGGGGTGGGGGGGGTCGGGTGAGGGTTGGGGGGGGTCCTGGTGGTTTGGGGAGGATGGGGGGGGGTTTATGGGGGGTCGGGTGGGAGTTGGAGGGGGAAACAGGGCCTGGGGGGGGGGGGAATGTAGGGGGTCGGGGGGGGGGGGTTTGGGGGGGGTCCTGGGGAGGATTTGGGGGGGTTGGGGAGGGTTTAAGGGGGGTTTAAGGGGTTGGGGGGGGTCCTGGGGGTTTGGGGAGGGTGGGGGGGGCTTAGGGGGGGTCCGGTGGGGGGGGGTTGGGTGGGGGGGGTTTAGGGGGGGAAACAGGACCTGGGGGGGTTGGGGGGAATGTAGGGGGTTGGGGTGGGGGGTTTGGGGGGGTCCTGGGGTTAGGGGTGGGGGGTTTAAGGGGAGGGGATTGGGGGGGGTCCTGGGGTTTAGGGGGTGGGGGGGTTTAAGGGGAGGGGATTGGGGGGGGTCCTGGGGTTTAGGGGGTGGGGGGTTTAAGGGAGGGGATTGGGGGGGGGTCCTGGGGTTTAGGGGGGTGGGGGGTTTAAGGGAGGGGATTGGGGGGGGTCCTGGGGTTTAGGGGGTGGGGGGTTTAAGGGGGAGGGGATTGGGGGGGGTCCTGGGGTTTAGGGGGTGGGGGGTTTAAGGGGAGGGGATTTAGGGGGGGGTCCTGGGGGGGGTTTGGGGGGGGTGTTTTGGGGGTGGGGGGGTTGGGGGAGGGGGTTGTTTGTCTCAGCAGACCCTCAAACCAAATCCCACCCACGACCCCCCCCCCACCCCCACCCCCCACCCCCCCCCTCCCCCACGTGACCCCCTCCCCCCACTCACCATCTCTCCGAAGGGGGCGTGGCCAAGGGGGGGGGGGGAGGAAGGGGGGGGGGAGGGGGGGGAGGGGGGAGGCTGTTTTTTAAAGCCCGAAAGGCTCCAGGAGGAGAAAGAGGGGGGGGTGGGGGTGGGGGTGTCCCCAACGTGGGGGGAGGGGTGGGTTGGAAAAGGGGGGGAGGGGGGGGAGGAGGGGTAAGGGAAGGCGGGGGGGGGATGGGCGATAGCTCCTCTCTAGGTCCGGGGGGCTCCTCCGAGCTCAGTGCGCATGCGCGATGCGCTTCCGGGTAGCCGGAGGGGGCGTGGCCTTAAGGAAAGGGGGGCGGGGCGGGGAGAGAATCAACCAATCAGGAGAGAGCAGGGATGGGAGGGAGGGAGGGGGGGGGGGGGAGGGGGCGCGAGCGCGGGGGTGAGGGCGTTGCCTCGGCAACCGGAGTACGCGGGGGGGGGGGAGGGGGGGGTGCGGGGGGGTGGGGAGGGGGGGAGGCGCCTTAGCAACGGTTGCTAAGGGAGGGGGTAAATGGAGGGGGGGGGAGGGGAGGGGTTTTGGGGGCCCCCCCCTGGATTTTTTGGGGGGGGGGGGTTAAGGGGGATGGGGGGTGGGGGGGGGTGTTGGAGGGGCCCCCCCCTTGGATTTGGGGGGGGGGGAGGTTTTGGGGGGGGGAGGGTTTTGGGGACCCCCCTGGATTTTTTGGGGGGGGGGGTTAAGGGGGATGGGGGGTGGGGGGGGGTGTTGGAGGGGCCCCCCCCTTGGATTTGGGGGGGGGGGAGGTTTTGGGGGGGGGAGGGTTTTGGGGACCCCCCTGGATTTTTGGGGGGGGGGAGGGTTTTGGGGCCCCCCTGGATTTTTGGGGGGGGGTTAAGTGGGGTGGGGGGGTGTTGAGTGTCCCCCCCTTGGATTGGGGGGGGGGGAGGGTTTTTGGGGACCCCCCTGGATTTTTTGGGGGGGGGGGAGGGTTTTGTGGCCCGCCCTTGATTCTGGGGGGGGTTAAGGGGGATGGGGGGTGGGGGGAGGTGTTGGGGGGGCCCCCCCTGGATTTGGGGGGGGGAGGGTTTTGGGACCCCCCTGGATTTGGGGGGGGGAGGGTTTTGGGGGGCCCCCCCTGGATTTTTGGGGGGGGGAGGGTTTTGGGGGCCCCCCTGGATTTGGGGGGGGGGGAGGGTTTTGGGGCCCCCCCCTGGATTTTTTGGGGTGGGGGGTTAAGGAGGGTGGGGGGGTGGGGGTGGTGTTGGGGGCCCCCCCCCTGGATTTGGAGGGGGGGGGGAGAGGGAAGAGGGTGGGGTGTCAGGGGAGGGAGCACCCCATGGAGGTGACACTCCCAAGTCGGTGACACCCCCTGGGAGGTGACACCAGAGGGCGCTGTCACCTCACAGCACCCCACGGAGGTGACACCCCCTGGGAGGTGACACCCAAGCTGGGGACACCCCACGTTGGTGACTGACACCCCACGGAGGTGACACCCCCTGGGAGGTGACACCCAAGTTGGGGACACCCCACGTTGGTGACTGACACCCCACGGAGGTGACACCCCCTGGGAGGTGACACCCAAGTTGGGGACACCCCATGTTGGTGACTGACACCCCACGGAGGTGACACCCCCTGGGAGGTGACACCCAAGTTGGGGACACCCCACGTTGGTGACTGACACCCCACGGAGGTGACACCCCCTGGGAGGTGACACCCAAGTTGGGGACACCCCATGTTGGTGACTGACACCCCACGGAGGTGACACCCCCTGGGAGGTGACACCCAAGCTGGGGACACCCCATGTTGGTGACTGACACCCCACGGAGGTGACACCCGAGGGCGCTGCCACCTTTGTCACACTGTCACCCCGTGACCCCTGTCCCCAGTTCATGTCCCCTGTCCCCTCCCTGTGTCCCCATCCCATGTCCCCTGTCCCCATCCCATGTCCCCTGTTCCCATCCCATGTCCCCTGTCCCCTCCCTGTGTCCCCATCCCATGTCCCCTGTCCCCATCCCATGTCCCCTGTCCCCACCCCATGTCCCCTGTCCCCACCCCATGCCCCATGTCCCATCCCATGTCCCCTGTCCCCCCATGTCCCCTGTCCCCATCCCATGTCCCCTGTCCCCACCCCCCATGTCCCCTGTCCCCATCCCATGTCCCCTGTCCCCATCCCATGTCCCCTGTCCCCACCCCATGTCCCCATCCCAGATCCCATGTCCCATCCCATGTCCCCTGTCCCCATCCCATGTCCCCCACCCCCCCATGTCCCATGTCCCCATCCCAGATCCCCTGTCCCCATCCCATGTCCCCACCCCCCATGTCCCCCTGTCCCCATCCAATGTCCCCTGTCCCATCCCATGTCCCCTGTCTCTATCCCATGTCCCATGTCCCCTGTCCCCATCCCCTGTCCCCACCTCATGTCCCCTGTCCCCACCCCATGTCCCCTGTCCCCATCCCATGTCCCATGTCCCATGTCCCATGTCCCCACCCCATGTCCCCTGTCTCCACCCCATGTCCCCTGTCCCCATCCCATGTCCCCTGTCCCCACCTCATGTCCCCTGTCCCCACCTCATGTCCCCCTGTCCCCATCCCATGTCCCCTGTCCCCATGTCCCCCTCTAGGTCCCCTGATGTCCCATCCCATGTCCCCTGTCCCTATCCCATGTCCCCACCCCATGTCCCCTGTCCCATCCCATGTCCCCTGTCCCCACCCCATGTCCCCTGTCCCATCCCATGTCCTCTGTCCCCATGTCCCCCTCTAGGTCCCCTGTCCCCATCCCATGTCCCACCCTATACCCCATGTCCCACCCCCCATGTCCCATCCCCTGTCCCACCCCATGTCCCCTGTCCCACCCCATGTTCCCATCCCATGTCCCCTGTCCCATGTCCCCTGTCCCCATGTCCCCTGTCCCCATGTCCCCCTCTAGGTCCCATGTCCCCATCCCACATCCCCACCCCATGTCCCCTGCCCCCCCCCCAATGTCCCATGTCCCCTGTCCCATCCCCTGTCCCAATCCATGTCCCCTGGCTCCCCCAATGTCCCCTGTCCCACCCTACCCCCCACGTCCCCCACCCCATCTCCCAGCACCCCCCTCCACCACGTGTCCCCTGTCCCCATCTCATGTCCCCTCCCCCCACCTCCCTCTCCCCATCCCTTCCCCATTCTCCTGTCCCTCAGCCCCACCCCACCCCAGGGGACAAACCCTTCCCAGGGCCAGCTCTGGGGACAAGGTCCTCTGGGGATGGTGACAGTGATGGAGGGGGGGGGGGGGACAAGGTCCTCTGGGGTTGGTGACAGTGATGGAGGGGGGGGGGGGACAAGGTCCTCTGGGGTTGGTGACAGTGATGGGGGTCAAAGTCCCCCTTGGGCCGTACCCACAAGTTTCTCACGGCCTTTTGGAGCACCCAAAAGACACACCCCCCACCCCACGGGGACACCCACATGGGTGTCAGCACCCTCAACCTTCCCCCCTACTCCCTCTTTCCCCCCCTCTCTCTGGTGGCTCTCAGGTTTCATCCCTCCCATCCTCCTCCTCCTCCTCCCCACCCTGGGGTGTCCAAAGGGCAGGAGATGTTTCTCCAACCCTCCATTCCCACCCCTGGTCCAGCTCAGGGAAGGAGCAACCAGGAGATCAGGTTCCCCCTCCTGGGACACCCCAAAAAAGCCCAGAGGAGGTGGGGAGGAAGATGGGGGGTCGCCTCTGGGGTGGCGTGGCCGTGGCCTTCCTCCTCTTCTTGGCCTTCGCCAGAGGTGGGTGCTGCTGGAGGAGTGGGAGGGGGTGGGACCCCCATCCCCATCCCCATCTCATCCCCATCCCATCCCATCCCATCCCATCCCATCCCATCCCATCCCATCCCATCCCCATCCCCATCCCCATCCCATCCCCATCCCTATCCCATCCCCATCCCATCCCATCCCATCCCATCCCATCCCCATCCCATCCCATCCCATCCCATCCCCATCCCCATCCCCATCCCCATCCCATCCCATCCCATCCCATCCCATCCCATCCCCATCCCATCCCCATCCCATCCCATCCCATCCCATCCCAGCCCCATCCCCATCCCATCCCATCCCATCCCCATCCCCATCCCATCCCCATCCCATCCCATCCCCATCCCCATCCCATCCCATCTGGGGGTCTTGGGGGTTCTTTGGGCATCCACAGGCTTGTGGGACCCATCTGGGGGTCTTGGGGGTTCTTTGAGGGTCTGTAAGCTTGTGGGACCCATCTGGGGGTCTTGGGGGGTTCTTTGGGTGTCCACAGGCTTGTGGGACCCATCTGGGGGTCTTGGGGTGTTCTTTGGGGGGTCCATGGACTTGTGGAACCCATCTGGGGGTCTTGGGGGGTTCTTTGGGGGTCTGTAAGCTTGTGGGACCCATCTGGGGGTCTTGGGGGGTTCTTTGGGGGTCTGTAAGCTTGTGGGACCCATCTGGGGGTCTTGGGGGGTTCTTTGGGGGTCTGTGGGCTTGTGGGACCCATCTGGGGGTCTTGGGGGTTCTTTGAGGGTCTGTAAGCTTGTGGGACCCATCTGGGGGTCTTGGGGGGTTCTTTGGGCATCCACAGGCTTGTGGGACCCATCTGGGGGTATTGGGGGGTTCTTTGGGGGTCCACAGGCTTGTGGGACCCATCTGGGGGTCTTGGGGGGTTCTTTGGGGGGGTCCATGGACTTGTGGGACCCATCTGGGGGTCTTGGGGGTTTTTTTGGGCATCCACAGGCTTGTGGGACCCATCTGGGGGTCTTGGGGGGTTCTTTGAGGGTCTGTGGGCTTGTGGGACCCATCTGGGGGTCTTGGGGGGTTCTTTGGGGGGGTCCATGGACTTGTGGGACCCATCTGGGGGTCTTGGGGGGTTCTTTGGGGGTCTGTAAGCTTGTGGGACCCATCTGGGGGGTCTTGGGGGGTTCTTTGGGGGTCTGTAAGCTTGTGGGACCCATCTGGGGGTCTTGGGGGGTTCTTTGGGTATCCACAGGCTTGTGGGACCCATCTGGGGGTCTTGGGGTGTTCTTTGGGGGTCCATGAGGTTGTGGGACCCATCTGGGGGTCTTGGGGGGTTCTTTGGGGGTCCTTGGGCTGTTGGGATCCAGCTGGGGGGGTTGTGGGATCTACCTGGAGGTTATGGGATCCACCTGGGGGCTGTGGAAGCCACCTGGGGGTTGTGGGATCCATTGGGGGTTGAGGGATCTACTTGGGGGTCGAGAGATCCTCCTGGGGGTCCTGGGATCCACATGGGGCTCGTGGGATCCACTTGGAGGTTTTTGGATCCACCTGGGGGGCTGTGGGATCTATCCAGAGACCCTGGGATCTACTGGAGGGGGGTGTGTGCATGGGGGGGTGGTCATGTGATCTACTGGGGGGTTGAGAGATCTACCTGGGGGTTCTGGGATCCGCTTGGAGGTCATGGGATCCACCTGGGGGTTCAGAGATCCTCCTGGGGGTTCTGGGGTCCACCTGGGGGTTCTGGGATCCAGTTGGGGGTTGTGGGATCCACCTGGAGGTCCTGGGATCCACCTGGGGGTCATGGGATCCACTTGGGGGGTGTGTGTGTGTGTTGTCATGGGATCCACTGTGTGTGTGTGTGGGGTGTGTGTGTGTGTGTGTGTGATGGGATCCACTTGGAGGTTGTGGGATCCACCTGGGGGTGGTAGGATCCACCTGGGGGTTGAGAGATCCTCCTGGGGGGGTTCTGGGATCCACTTGAGGGTTCTGGGATCCACTTGGGGGTCATGGGATCCACTGGGGGGCGTGTATGTGTGGGGGTGGTGTGTGCCATGGGATCCACTCGGAGGCCGTAGGATCCCCCTGGGGGTCCTGGGATCCACCTGGGGGTTGAGAGATCCTCCCGGGGGGTTCTGGGATCCACTTGAGGCTTATGGGATCCACTTGGGGTTCACGGGATCCACCGTGTCTGTGTGTGGGGGTGGTGGTGTGTGCCATGGGATCCACTTGGACGCCGTGCGACCCCCCTGGGGGTCCTGGGATCCACCTGGGGGTTGAGAGATCCTCCTGGAGGGTTCTGGGATCCACTTGGGGGTCATGGGATCCACCGGGGGTGTGTGTGTTTGTGGGGGGTGGTGGTGGGTGTCATGGGATCCACTTGGAGATTTTGGGATCCACCTGGGGGTGGTAGGATCCACCTGGGGGTTGAGAGCTCCTCCTGGGGGTGGTGGTGGTGTGTTCTGGGATCCACTTGAGGGTTCTGGGATCCACTTGGGGGGTCATGGGATCAACCGGGTGTGTGGGGGGTGTGTGTGTGTCATGGGATCCACCTGGGGGTGGTGGGATCCACCTGGGGGTTGAGAGATCCCCCCGGGGGGCTCTGGGATCCACTTGGGGGTCACGGGATCCACCGGGGGTGTGTGTGTTTGTGGGGGGTGGTGGTGGGTGTCATGGGATCCACTTGGAGATTTTGGGATCCACCTGGGGGTGGTAGGATCCACCTGGGGGTTGAGAGCTCCTCCTGGGGGTGGTGGTGGTGTGTTCTGGGATCCACTTGAGGGTTCTGGGATCCACTTGGGGGGTCATGGGATCAACCGGGTGTGTGGGGGGGTGTGTGTGTGTCATGGGATCCACCTGGGGGTGGTGGGATCCACCTGGGGGTTGAGAGATCCCCCCGGGGGGCTCTGGGATCCACTTGGGGGTCATGGGATCCACTGGAGGGTGTGTGTGTGGGGGGTGTGTGTGTGTGTGCCATGGGATCCACTCAGAGGTCGTGGGATCCCCTTGGGGGTCCTGGGATCCACCTGGGGGGGTCTGGGATCCACCGGGGGGGGGGGGGCGCGGCGGGGGGGGGGGGGGGGGGGGGGGCTGGGATCCACTTGGCAGACATGGGATCCACCAGGTGTGTGTGTGTGGGGTGTGTGTGTGCGTGTGTGTGTCATGGGATCCACTCAGAGGCTGTGGGATCCCCCTGGGGGTCCTGGGACCCACCTGGGCAGTCTGGGATCCACCTGGGGAGTCTGGGATCCCCCTGGGGGTCCGGGATCCACCTGGGGGGTCTGGGATCCACTTGGGATTCATGGAATCCACCGGGGTGTGTGTGTGTGTGTGTGTGTGTGTGTGTGTGTGTGTGCGCGCCGTGGGATCCACTCAGAGGTCATGGGATCCCCCTGGGGGTCCTGGGACCCACCTGGGGGGTCCTGGGGTCCACCTGGGGGGTCTGGGATCCACTTGGGGGGGGTGGGGGTGGGGTTGCTGGGATCCACTTGGGAGTCATGGGATCCACCAGGTGTGTGTGTATGGGGGGGTTGGTGTGTGTGTCATGGGATCCACTCAGAGGTCGTGGGATCCCCCTGGGGGTCCTGGGACCCACCTGGGGGTCCTGGGACCCACCTGGGGGGTCTGGGATCCACCTGGGGGTGTGTGTGTGTGTGTCTGGGATCCACTTGAGAGTCATGGGATCCACTGGGGGGTGTGTGTGTGGGGTGTGTGTGTCATGGGATCCACTCAGAGGCTGTGGGATCCCCCTGGGGGTCCTGGGGTCCACCTGGGGAGTCTGGGATCCACTTGGGGGGGGGTGGGGGGGTGGGGGTGCTGGGATCCACTTGGGAGTAATGGGATCCACCAGGTGTGTGTGTATGGGGGGGTTGGTGTGTGTGTCATGGGATCCACTCAGAGGTCGTGGGATCCCCCTGGGGGTCCTGGGACCCACCTGGGGAGTCTGGGATCCACCTGGGGGGTCTGGGATCCACCTGGTGGGGGGGTCTGGGATCCACTTGAGAGTCATGGGATCCACTGGGGGTGTGTGTGGGGTGTGTGTGTGTCATGGGATCCACTCAGAGGCTGTGGGATCCCCCTGGGGGTCCTGGGATCCACCTGGGATCCACCTGGGATCCACCTGGGAGTGGATCCCAGGAGGAGGTGGGGTGGTACCAACCCCCTGGGGGGGGGGGTGAGAGGAGGGGGCGGGGGAGAGGGGGGGGGTGGTGACCCCGAGGTGACCTCTGGGCACAGGTCCAGGGCGTCGGGTGACAGGGAGACCCCCGCAGAGCCACAGCCGGGACAGTGGGACACGGGGGCAGCAGGACAGACAGGCGGACAGACAGACAGGCGGACAGACAGGCGGCCAGGCAGGCAGCCAGGTGGCACCTGCGGTGGGGGAGGGGACCTGGCACAGACACACCCGGGAGCTGAAGGTGACAGACGGGAGGACAAAGGGCAGCGGGGACAGACAGGCGGCGGGTGACACCCAGGCAACAGGCGGGCGGAAGGGGACAGGGGACATGTCAGTCACTGCGGTCACCTCTACCACAGCGATGACAACAACAACCAGCGCCATGACGACCACTGTGGACAACAGAGCAATCACCGCGACCACCAGCGTCACCACCACTCCCAGTGTCACCACAACCCCCAGCGTCACCACCACTCCCAGCGTCACCACCACTCCGAGTGTCACCACGACCCCCAGTGTCACCACAGCTCCCAGTGTCACCACGACTCCCAGTGTCACAACCACTCTGACTGTCACTACAACTCCAAGTGTCACCACAACCCCCAGCGTCACCACAACCCCCAGCATCACCACGACTCCCAGTGTCACCACCACTCCGAGTGTCACCACGACTCCCAGTGTCACCACAACTCCCAGCGTCACCACGACTCCCAGTGTCACTACAACTCCGAGTGCCACCACGACCCCCAGTGTCACCACCACTCCGAGTGTCACTACAACTCCAAGTGTCACCACGAACCCCAGCGTCACCACGACTCCGAGTGTCACTACAACTCCGAGTGTCACCACGACCCCTGGTGTCACCACAACTCCCAGTGTCACCACGACTCCCAGCGTCACCACGACTCCAATTGTCACCACGACTCCCAGTGTCACCACAACTCCCAGCGTCACAACCACTCCCAGCGTCACCACAACTCCCAGTGTCACCACCACTCCGAGTGTCACCACGACTCCCAGCGTCACCACGACCCCCAGCGTCACCACCACTCCCAGTGTCACCACGACTCCAAGTGTCACCACAACTCCCAGTGTCACCACAACTCCCAGCGTCACCACGACTCCCAGTGTCACTACAACTACCAGTGTCACCACGACCCCCAGTGTCACCACCACTCCGAGTGTCACCACGACTCCCAGCGTCACCACGACTCCCAGTGTCACTACAACTCCCAGTGTCACCACGACCCCCAGCGTCACCACGACCCCCAGTGTCACCACGACTCCCAGTGTGACCACCACTCCGACTTTCACCACCACTCCCAGTGTCACCACCACTCCCAGCGTCACTACGACTCCCAGTGTCACCACGACTCCCAGTGTCACTACAACTCCGAGTGTCACCACAACCCCCAGCGTCACCACCTCTCCCAGTGTAACCACCACTCCGAGCGTCACCACAACTCCAATTGTCACCACGACTCCCAGTGTCACCACGACTCCCAGCATCACCACGACTCCCAGTGTGACCACCACTCCCAGTGTCACTACAACTCCGAGTGTCACCACAACCCCCAGCGTCACCACGACTCCCAGTGTCACCACAACTCCCAGCGTCACCACCACTCCCAGCGTCACCACCACTCCGAGTGTCACCACAACCCCCAGTGTCACCACAACTCCCAGTGTCACCACGACTCCCAGTGTCACAACCACTCCGACTGTCACTACAACTCCAAGTGTCACCACAACTCCCAGTGTCACCACAACCCCCAGCGTCACCACGACTCCCAGTGTCACCACCACTCCGAGTGTCACCACAACCCCCAGTGTCACCACAACCCCCAGCGTCACCACGACTCCCAGTGTCACCACCACTCCGAGTGTCACCACGACTCCCAGCGTCACCACAACTCCCAGTGTCACCACCACTCCGAGTGTCACCACAACTCCAATTGTCACCACGACTCCCAGCGTCACCACAACTCCCAGCGTCACCACGACTCCCAGTGTCACCACGACCCCCAGCGTCACCACGACCCCCAGTGTCACCACGACTCCCAGTGTGACCACCACTCCGACTGTCACCACCACTCCCAGTGTCACCACGACTCCCAGTGTCACCACAACCCCCAGCGTCACTACCACTCCCACTGTCACTAAAACTCCGAGTGTCACCACAACCCCCAGCGTCACCACAACTCCCAGTGTCACCACGACTCCCAGCGTCACCACGACTCCCAGCATCACCACAACTCCCAGCATCACAACCACTCCCAGCGTCACCACGACTCCAAGTGTCACCACCACTCCGAGCGTCACCACGACTCCAATTGTCACGACTCCCAGCGTCACCACGACTCCCAGTGTCACAACCACTCCCAGTGTCACTACAACTCCGAGTGTCACCACAACTCCCAGCGTCACCACAACTCCCAGTGTCACCACAACCCCCAGCGTCACTACCACTCCCAGTGTCACTACAACTCCGAGTGTCACCACAACTCCCAGCGTCACCACAACTCCAAGTGTCACCACAACCCCCAGCGTCACCACCACTTCCAGCGTCACCATGACTCCCAGCGTCACCACCACTCCCAGTGTCACCACCACTCTGAGTGTCACCACAACTCCTAGTGTCACCACGACTCCCAGTGTCACTACAACTCCGAGTGTCACCACAACCCCCAGCGTCACCACCTCTCCCAGTGTAACCACCACTCCGAGCGTCACCACGACTCCAATTGTCACCACGATTCCCAGTGTCACCACCACCCCCAGTGTCACCACGACTCCCAGCGTCACCACCACTCCCAGTGTCACAACCACTCCAAGCGTCACCACAACTCCAATTGTCACCACGACTCCCAGTGTCACCACCACTCCGAGTGTCACCACGACTCCCAGCGTCACCACCACTCCCAGTGTCACCACTACTCCCAGTGTTGCAACCACTCCCAGCGTCACTACGACTCCCAGTGTCACCACGACTCCAAGTGTCAAAACAACTCCGCCTGTCACTACGACCCCAAGTGTCACCACAACCCCCAGTGTCACCACGACTCCCAGTATCACCACCACTCCAAGTGTCAACACAACCCCTAGTGTTACCACCACTCCCACTGTCACCACGACTCCCAGCATCACCACCACTTCCAGCGTCACCACGCCTCCGAGTGTCACCACGACCCCAAGCTTCACCACGACTCCCAGTGTCAACACCACTCTGAGTGTCACCACAACTCCTAGTGTCACCACGACTCCAAGTGTCACCACAACCCCCAGTGTCACCACGACTCCCAGCATCACCACAACCCCCAGCGTCACAACAACTCCCAGTGTCACTACAACTCCGAGTGTCACCACAACTCCCAGTGTCACTACAACTCCGAGTGTCACCACGACCCCCAGCGTCACCACGACTCCAAGTGTCACCACGACCCCTAGTGTCACCACCACTCCAAGTGTCACAACAACTCCACCTGTCACTACGACCCCAAGTGTCACCACGACTCCCAGTGTCACCACGACTCCCAGTGTCACAACGACTCCCAGTGTCACTACAACTCCGAGTGTCACCACAACTCCCAGCGTCACCACGACTCCCAGTGTCACCACGACTCCCAGCATCACCACAACCCCAATTGTCACCACCACTCCCAGTGTCACCACAACTCCCAGTGTCACCACAACCCCCAGCGTCACCACAACTCCCAGTGTCACCACAAGTCCGAGTGTCACCACGACCCCCAGCGTCACCACGACTCCCAGTGTCACCACGACCCCCAGCGTCACCACAACTCCCAGTGTCACCACGACTCCCAGTGTCACCACAACCCCCAGTGTCACCACGACTCCCAGCATCACCACAACCCCCAGCGTCACCACGACTCCCAGTGTCACTACAACTCCGAGTGTCACCACGACCCCCAGCGTCACCACAACTCCGAGTGTCACCACGACTCCCAGTGTCACCACAACTCCCAGCGTCACCACAACTCCCAGTGTCACCACGACTCCGAGTGTCACCACAACCCCCAGCGTCACCACAACTCCCAGTGTCACCACGACTCCCAGTGTCACCACAACCCCCAGTGTCACCACGACTCCCAGCATCACCACAACCCCCAGCGTCACCACAACTCCCAGTGTCACTACAACTCCGAGTGTCACCACGACCCCCAGCGTCACCACAACTCCGAGTGTCACCACAACTCCCAGTGTCACCACGACTCCCAGTGTCACCACAACCCCCAGTGTCACCACGACTCCCAGCATCACCACAACCCCCAGCGTCACCACGACTCCCAGTGTCACTACAACTCCGAGTGTCACCACGACCCCCAGCGTCACCACAACTCCGAGTGTCACCACGACTCCCAGTGTCACCACAACTCCCAGCGTCACCACAACTCCCAGTGTCACCACGACTCCGAGTGTCACCACAACCCCCAGCGTCACCACAACTCCCAGTGTCACCACGACTCCCAGTGTCACCACGACCCCCAGTGTCACCACGACTCCCAGCATCACCACAACCCCCAGCGTCACCACAACTCCCAGTGTCACTACAACTCCGAGTGTCACCACGACCCCCAGCGTCACCACAACTCCGAGTGTCACCACAACTCCCAGTGTCACCACGACTCCCAGTGTCACCACGACCCCCAGTGTCACCACGACTCCCAGCATCACCACAACCCCCAGCGTCACCACAACTCCCAGTGTCACTACAACTCCGAGTGTCACCACGACCCCCAGCGTCACCACAACTCCGAGTGTCACCACAACTCCCAGTGTCACCACGACTCCCAGTGTCACCACGACCCCCAGTGTCACCACGACTCCCAGCATCACCACAACCTCCAGTGTCACAACTCCCAGTGTCACTACAACTCCGAGTGTCACCACGACCCCCAGCGTCACCACGACTCCAAGTGTCACCACAACTCCCAGTGTTACCACGACCCCCAGCGTCACCACGACTCCCAGCGTCACCACGACTCCCAGTGTCACCACAACTCCCAGCATCACCACCACTCCAAGTGTCACCACGACTCCCAGTGTCACCACCACTCCAAGTGTCACAACAACTCCGCCTGTCACTACGACCCCAAGTGTCACCACAACTCCCAGTGTCACCACAACGCCCAGCGTCACCACGACTCCCAGTGTCACCACAACTCCCAGTGTCACCACGACTCCCAGTGTCACCACGACCCCCAGTGTCACCACGACTCCAAGTGTTACCACAACTCCCAGTGTTACCACGACCCCCAGCGTCACCACGACTCCCAGTGTCACCACAACTCCCAGCATCACCACCACTCCAAGTGTCACCACGACTCCCAGTGTCACCACCACTCCAAGTGTCACAACAACTCCGCCTGTCACTACGACCCCAAGTGTCACAACCACTCCCAGTGTCACTACGACTCCGAGTGTCACCACAACTCCCAGTGTCACCACAACGCCCAGCGTCACCACGACTCCCAGTGTCACCACGACCCCCAGTGTCACCACGACTCCCAGCATCACCACAACGCCCAGCGTCACCACGACTCCCAGCGTCACCACAACCCCCAGCGTCACCACAACTCCCAGTGTCACTACAACTCCCAGTGTCACCACGACTCCCAGTGTCACCACGGCCCCCAGTGTCACCACGACTCCAAGTGTCACCACAACTCCCAGTGTTACCACGACTCCCAGCATCACCACAACTCCCAGCATCACCACCATTCCAAGTGTCACAACAACTCCGCCTGTCACTACGACCCCAAGTGTCACAACCACTCCCAGTGTCACTACAACTCCCAGTGTCACCACAACGCCCAGCGTCACCACGACTCCCAGTGTCACCACAACGCCCAGCGTCACCACAACTCCCAGTGTCACTACAACTCCCAGTGTCACCACGACCCCCAGCGTCACCACGACTCCAAGTGTCACCACAACTCCCAGTGTTACCACGACCCCCAGCGTCACCACAACTCCCAGCGTCACCACGACTCCCAGTGTCACCACAACTCCCAGCATCACCACCACTCCAAGTGTCACCACGACCCCCAGTGTTACCACCGCTCCAAGTGTCACCACGGCCCCCAGTGTCACCACCACTCCAAGTGTCACAACAACTCCGCCTGTCACTACGACCCCAAGTGTCACCACGACCCCCAGCGTCACCACGACCCCCGGTTTGACCACCACTCCCAGTGTCACCACAACCCCGAGTGTCACCACGACTCCAAGTGACAGTACGACCACCAGTGTCACCACAACACCCAGTGTCACCACAACACCGAGTGTCACCACGACTCCCAGTGTCACCACGACGCCAAGTGTGACCACGACACCCATTGTCACCACGACCCCCAGCATCACCACGACCCCCAGCATCACCACCACTTCCAGCATCACCACCACTCCCAGTGTCACCACAACTCCCAGTGTCACCACCACTCCAAGTGTCACCACGACCCCCAGTGTCACCACCACTTCAAGTGTCACAACAACTCCGCCTGCCACTACGACCCCAAGTGTCACCACGACCCCCAGCGTCACCACGACCCCCGGTTTGACCACCACTCCCAGTGTCACCACAACCCCGAGTGTCACCACGACTCCAAGTGACACTACGACCACCAGTGTCACCACAACCCCCAGCGTCACCACCTCTCCCAGTGTAACCACCACTCCGAGCGTCACCACGACTCCAATTGTCACCACGACTCCCAGTGTCACCACCAGCCAGAGTGTCACCACGACTCCAAGTGACACTACGACCACCAGTGTCACCACAACTCCCAGTGTCACCACAACACCGAGTGTCACCACGACTCCCAGTGTCACCACGACGCCAAGTGTGACCACGATACCCATTGTCACCACGACCCCCAGCATCACCACGACCCCCAGCATCACCACCACTTCCAGCATCACCACCACTCCCAGTGTCACCACAACTCCCAGTGTCACCACCACTCCAAGTGTCACCACGACCCCCAGTGTCACCTCCACTTCAAGTGTCACAACAACTCCGCCTGTCACTACGACCCCAAGTGTCACCACGACCCCCAGCGTCACCACGACCCCCGGTTTGACCACCACTCCCAGTGTCACCACAACCCCGAGTGTCACCACGACTCCAAGTGACAGTACGACCACCAGTGTCACCACAACTCCCAATGTCACCACAACACCGAGTGTCACCACGACTCCCAGTGTCACCACGACTCCAAGTGTGACCACGACACCCATTGTCACCACGACCCCCAGCATCACCACGACCCCCAGCATCACCACCACTCCCAGTGTCACCACCACCCCCAGTGTCACCACCACTCCAAGTGTCACCACCACCCCCAGCGTCACCACGACCCCCTTTGTCACCACGACCCCCAGCGTCACCACCACAACCACAACCACCACCACCACCACCATGGCAACCACTACCGGTAGGTCTCCATCCTTCCTCCTCCCAACCTTCTCCACCTCCCTTCTCCTTCACCTCCCACCGGTTGTCCTCACAACCCCTGAGGTGGTGTCACCCTCCTCTTCCTCCGTCTCCCAGTTCAATGCCAGAACGGTGGTACCTGGGTGGCCGGTGGTTGTGTCTGTCCTGAGAACTTCCAGGGTTACGAGTGTGAGCTGGTGAAGGACACCATCCAGATCAAAAATGGTAAGGAGACCCCCCCTTGGGGTCACCAAGGTGACACTGCTCTGGGAATGGGCTTGGGGGTTGTCATGGTGACATCAAGCATGGAGAGATTGACCCAGAACTGGAGTCACCGTGGGGAGATTGACCAAGAACTGGGGTCACCATGAGGGGATTGACCAAGAACTGGGGTCACCATGGGGGGATTGACCAAGAACTGGGGTCACCATAGGGAGATTGACCCAGAACTGGGAGATTGACCAAGAACTGGGGCCACCATGGAGAGATTGACCCCAAACTGGGGTCACCATGGGGGGATTGACCAAGAACTGGGGTCACCATGGGGAGATTGACCCCAAACTGGGGTCACCATGGAGAGATTGACCCCAAACTGGGGTCACCATGGGGGGATTGACCAAGAACTGGGGTCACCATGGAGAGATTGACCCCAAACTGGGGTCACCATGGGGGGATTGACCAAGAACTGGGGTCACCATGGGGAGATTGACCCCAAACTGGGGTCACCATGGAGAGATTGACCCCAAACTGGGGTCACCATGGGGGGATTGACCAAGAACTGGGGTCACCATGGAGAGATTGACCCCAAACTGGGGTCACCATAGGGAGATTGACCCAGAACTGGGGCCACCATGGGGGGATTGACACAGAACTGGGGCCATCATGGAGAGATTGACCCCAAACTGGGGTCACCATGGAGAGACTGACCCCAAACTGGGGTCACCATGGAGAGATTGACCCCAAACTGGGGTCACCATAGGGAGATTGACCCAGAACTGGGGCCACCATGGGGGGATTGACCCAGAACTGGGGCCACCATGGAGAGATTGACCCCAAACTGGGGTCACCATGCGGGGGATTGACCCAGAACTGGGGTCACCATGGGGGGATTGACCCAGAACTGGGGTCACCATGGAGAGATTGACCCCAAACTGGGGTCACCATGGGGGGATTGACCCAGAACTGGGGCCACCATGGGGAGATTGACCCCAAACTGGGGTCACCATGGGGAGATTGACCCAGAACTGGGGCCACCATGGGGAGATTGACCCCAAACTGGGGTCACCATGCGGGGATTGACCCAGAACTGGGGTCACCATGGGGAGATTGACCCCAAACTGGGGTCACCATGGAGAGACTGACCCAGAACTGGGGCCACCATGAGGAGACCAACCTGGGGATGGGGTTGGGGTCACCATAGAGGAACCAACCATGGAGAGATTGACCCAGAACTGGGGCCACCATGAGGAGACCAACCTGGGGATGGGGTTGGGGTCACCATAGAGGGACCAACCATGGAGAGATTGACCCAGAACTGGGGCCACCATGGGGAGACCAACCTGGGGATGGGGTTGGGGTCACCATAGAGGAACCAACCATGGGGAGATTGACCCAGAACTGGGGCCACCATGGAGAGATTGACCCAGAACTGGGGTCACCATGGAGAGACTGACTCAGAACTGGGGCCACCATGAGGAGACCAACCTGGGGATGGGGTTGGGGTCACCATAGAGGGACCAACCATGGGGAGACTGACCCAGAACTGGGGCCACCATGGGGAGACCAACCTGGGGATGGGCTTGGGGTCACCATAGAGGGACCAACCATGGAGAGATTGACCCAGAACTGGGGCCACCATGGAGAGATTGACCCAGAACTGGGGCCACCATGGGGAGACCAACCTGGGGATGGGGTTGGGGTCACCATAGAGGGACCAACCATGGAGAGATTGACCCAGAACTGGGGCCACCATGGGGAGACCAACCTGGGGATGGGGTTGGGGTCACCATAGAGGAACCAACCATGGGGAGATTGACCCAGAACTGGGGCCACCATGGAGAGATTGACCCAGAACTGGGGTCACCATGGAGAGACTGACTCAGAACTGGGGCCACCATGAGGAGACCAACCTGGGGATGGGGTTGGGGTCACCATAGAGGGACCAACCATGGGGAGACTGACCCAGAACTGGGGCCACCATGGGGAGACCAACCTGGGGATGGGCTTGGGGTCACCATAGAGGGACCAACCATGGAGAGATTGACCCAGAACTGGGGCCACCATGGAGAGATTGACCCAGAACTGGGGCCACCATGGGGAGACCAACCTGGGGATGGGGTTGGGGTCACCATAGAGGGACCAACCATGGAGAGATTGACCCAGAACTGGGGCCACCATGGAGAGACCAACCTGGGGATGGGGTTGGGGTCACCATAGAGGGACCAACCATGGAGAGATTGACCCAGAACTGGGGCCACCATGGGGCCACCAACCTGGGGATGGGGTTGGGGTCACCATAGAGGAACCAACCATGGGGAGATTGACCCAGAACTGGGGACACCATGAGGAGACCAACCTGGGGATGGGGTTGGGGTCACCATAGAGGAACCAACCATGGAGAGATTGACCCAGAACTGGGGCCACCATGGGGCCACCAACCTGGGGATGGGGGTTGGGGTCACCATAGAGGAACCAACCATGGGGAGATTGACCCAGAACTGGGGCCACTATGGAGAGATTGACCCCAGAACTGGGGCCACCATGGGGAGACCAACCTGGGGATGGGGTTGGGGTCACCATAGAGGAACCAACCATGGGGAGATTGACCCAGAACTGGGGCCACCATGGAGAGATTGACCCAGAACTGGGGTCACCATGGAGAGACCAACCTGGGGATGGGGTTGGGGTCACCATAGAGGGACCCAACCATGGGGAGGACTGACCCAGAACTGGGGCCACCATGAGGAGACCAACCTGGGGATGGGGTTGGGGGTCACCATAGAGGAACCAACCATGGGGAGATTGACCCAGAACTGGGGCCACCATGGAGAGACCAACCTGGGGATGGGGTTGGGGGTCACCATAGAGGAACCAACCATGGGGAGACTGACCCAGAACTGGGGCCACCATGGGGAGACCAACCTGGGGATGGGGTTGGGGTCACCATAGAGGGACCAACGTGGGTTTGAAGCCACCATGGAAGGCCTGCCCTGGTCCCATGACCAAGGGGTGTGAAGGGTGGGTCTGGGGACCTTCAGGGCCTGTCACTTATGGGTCTTCTTCTGCTGGTCCAAGGTGAACGCCACGGTGGGGATGACCTCAAAGATTGACAACAGGAATTTCACAAGAGAATCTTAACAACAGGAACTCTACAGACTTCAAGCTGTTTGAGAAGGAATTCAAGGAGAAGGTCAGGGTTGTCCCCCATGCTGGGACATCCCCCCCCCTCCCCCCCCCCACCCTAGGGAGGGTCTCTTTTGGGGTGGAGGAGCTCCATCTCCTCAGGGTTTCCCTTTGCCTTCCAGATGAGGGAGATCTACAAGCACATCCCAGGCTACAGGGACGTGGAGATCTACAAACCTGACGTGAGTGTCCTGATGGGCTCCTCACCCCCACACCTACCACCCAACCCCCCCCACCCCCCACCCACCCACCCCCAACCCCCCAATCCATGGGCTCCTGACCAAACCCCACCCCATGGGCTCCTCACTCCCCCCCACCCCCCCTACCCCCCTACCCCCCCACCCCTATGGGCTCCTAACCCCCCCCCCCCACCCCATGGGCTCCTCACCCCCCCCACCCCCCCACCCCCATGGGCTCCTCACCCCCCCACCACCCCATGGGCTCCTCACCCCCCCCCCCACCCCCCCCCACCCCATGGGCTCCTCACCCCCTCCCCTCACCCCCCACCCCCCTACCCCCCCCCTCCATGGGCTCCTCACCCCCCCCCCACCCCCCACCCCATGGGCTCCTCACCCCCCCCACCCCCCCCACCCCCCCCCCCTCATGGGCTCCTCACCCCCCCACACCCCACCCCATGGGGTCCTCACCCCCCCCACCCCACCCCACCTCATGGGCTCCTCACCCCACCCCACCGCCCACCCCCATGGGCTCCTCACCCCCCCCCCCCACCCCCCCCCCTACCCCCTACCCCCCACCCTATGGGCTCCTAACCCCCCCCCACCCTATGGGCTCCTCACCCCCTCCCCACCCCACCCCCTACCCCCCACCCTATGGGCTCCTAACCCCCCCCCACCCCATGGGCTCCTCACCCCCCCACCCCCCACCCCATGGGCTCCTCACCCCCCCCCACCACCCCATGGGCTCCTCACCAACCCCCACCCCCCCACCCTATGGGGTCCTGACCCCCCCCACCCCCTCACCCCATAGTCTCCTCACCCCCAAAGACCCCACCTCACCCCCCAGGACCCCCCCACCCCCACCCCCAAGACCTCACATCACCCCCCAAGACCCCACCCTACCCCCACTCCCAAAGACCCCACCTCACCCCCCAGGACCCCACCCCCACCCCCCAAAGACCCCACCCCCACCCCCAAGACTCCACATCACCCCCAGGACCCCACCCCCCCCCCCCCCTCCCAAGACCTCCCATCACCCCCCAAGACCCCACCCCACCCCCCAAACTGGTCCCAGTTAGACTCCTGGTGGCCCTGCTGCTCTCCTCCTCCTCCTCTCATCCAAGGCAGCATCGGGGTGACCCGTGAGGTTCTCCTGATGGTCCAAGGATGGGGCAGGCTGATCCCTCTGAACTGGAGAGCCCAAACTGGTCCCAGTTAGGCTCCTGGTGGCCCCCTGAGCAGGG
>JAKCOZ010001042.1:0-25756 GCA_022605955.1 Rallus limicola
GAGAAGGTCCCTCATCTTGGTCACGCGGCCCTGGGTCACCTGCACGCGCTGGCGCAGCAGCGGCTCGGAGGATGGCTGGGCAGGCTGGCACTGCTGCCCGGGCTCAGGCTCATCCCTGCAGAGGGGACGGTGGCAGGTGTGATCAATGTGGCTGCTGCTGCCGGGCTCGGCCATGCCGGCGTGTCCCGGAGCTGCGGGGGGAGCCTACCTGCGTCTGTGGCAGCAGTTCAGCTGTCCCATCCCGAAGATGATGGTGGAGACGTGTCCTGGGACACGTCTGCGGGGCTCTGGAACGAGCTGAGATGACCAAAGTGACGCTGGTCCCGGTGTCGCGGTGCTGCTGGCTCAGAGCTTCACTCACCAGTGCTGCTCTGTGTACCGGCCCAACACGCACTGACACCGTTGCCACGGCAGCGCTAGGACACAAACAGCGTCTGGGGGTCCTGAACCTCCAACTCGGGCGGGGGGGGGATGCGGGCCGGGGCTCGTGTCACAGGTGGGGTGGGGCTCAGGGGTATCCCCCCTCATAGAATCATGGAATATCCCGAGTTTGAAAGGACCCATAAGGATCATGGAGTCCAGCTCCTGGCTCCACACAGGGCCAGCCAAGTCAGAGCATGGGGCCGAGGGCATTGTCCATAGGCTTCTTGACCTCAGTCAAGCTGGGTGCTGTGACCCCTTCCCTGGGGAGCCTGTGCCAAGTGCCTGACCATCTTCTCAGGAAAGAACCTCTTGTCTCAGCTTCATACCGTTCCCTCGGGTTCTGTTGCTGGCAGCCAAAGAGAGGAGGTGGGTGCCTGCCCCTTCCCTCCCCCTCTGGGTGCACCGCTGGCTCCTGGTTAACTTGCTGTCGACCAAGACCCCCAAATTCCTCTCCGCACGGCTGGCCTCCAGCGTCTGATTCCCCAAGTCTCTCTGCGTAGCCAGGCTTGTCTCTTCTCAGGTGCAGAAGAATCCAGCCCTTGCCCTTGTTCAGTTTCGTGTGGTTGGTAATTGCTCAGGTTTCTCATCTGTCCAGGTGTCTCTGCAAGGCTTCTCCACCCTCAAAGGAGTCAAAAGCTCCTCCCATTTGGGTGTCATCTGCAAATTCACTGACCTGGACACCCTCACGGCCTGTGTCCAGGTCATTTATGAAAACATTAAAAAGACCTGGACCTAAAATGGAGCCCTGGGGAACCCCACTAGGGACTGGTCAGCAGCCAGATGTAACCCCGTTTACAATCACCCTCTGGGCCTGACCCATCAGCCAATCGCCCACCCAATGCACTGTGGCTTTGTCTAGTTGTATTCGGGACATTTTGTCCAGCAAGATACTGTGAGAGGCACTCTCAGAAGCTCTACTGAAATACTACTTTGGACAGCTCCACCAAGGCTGTGTTCACCCACAGGTACCAAGCACAGCACAGTTAGACAATTCCTTAGCTAAAGCCATCGTTCAACATTGCATCGAAGGACGGCTTCTTCCTTTGGCCTTTGCAAGGATTGACTTTCAGGTACTTCACTTGATCTCTATTCTTCTTCTACCAAAATCATTGCTTAACTTCACGCTTGCTTTGCATACAAAGAGGGGAGGGTAATGATTGGCACGCGGAGTTCTGGTGAGCGGGGGTCCTGTGGCTGTCCTCCATGGTCTTCCTCACCGTGTGTGCTGGTTGAACCCCATCCTTGCGCATGCACGTTGCATCGTTGGCTGACCTGCACAACCACAGCCAGGTTCTGCTGGTCCCTGGTGTTTTCACTCAAGACCAGCACCAGGACCCACGGCTTTAATTCAGAGCGCGTGACGACTTCCATTGGTGATCAAGGAGCCCACACTTCTGGTTACCCATTCCAAAGGGCCTTAACACAATTTTTATTCTCCTAACTCTTACAAGTTCCTAAACTGCAAATCCTATTCTAAACCTAAACTAAACTACTATTTAGTACAGAACAAGTTCCCTAAACTGCAAATCCTATTCTAAACTAAACTGAAACTAAACTAAACTACTATTTAGTAAAGAACGAAAAGTAAATGATAAAAGTAAAGGCACAAGGAAAGAAGGGCACGGGTGCTTCCTCGTCCCTTCTGCCGCGGTGCTGCTGCAGCTACGTGGTGCCTGCCGAGGGCCGGGCCTTGGAGCTCCTCCGGGGAATCCAAGGATCAGACACACGCCGGCACCTACAAGGGCAGAGTTGGAAAGCGCTGATGGAAGCGGGAAGGCAGGAGCGGGCGGGACTCGGTCCCCCCCTTCTTGGGGATGTCCTCTGGCGTGGCAAGAGAGGACAAAACATGGTGCTTTTGCTCTTTTTTGTCTGCCCTCGGGTGTCTCGGGAGAAGCGTCAGTTTTTTGAGGAGTGACGATACCTCCCCAGCTACAGCTCTGCGGAGCAGCTCCTTGCTGTGTCTCTGGCATGCAGACACCAGCCTCAGGAGGATTTCCTCCAGTCAGAACATTGGAAAGATGAACGTCAGAGTCTGATACACACCTGGGCTCCTCACGCTTCTTGCCCAGCTTCCTCCTCCGTCCAGAGAGCCGTCTTTCCTCCCTTCTCCTCTTCTCCACTGGTTGCCCATCACTCCCCTCCACACAGGTGGGTTTCCTCTTTCCGCACCCTTGTGAAGAGCCTGGCAGCCTTTCCGTTCAAGAGGATCATTAGACAGGGAAAGCCACGATCAAGGCAAATCAGTTCTGCTCTTCATCAGAGCTAGCTCATCCTACCTTCTGTCCTCGCAGGAGCTCTTTGGCTGCTGGCTGTCCAGAGCAACTGGAGGCACCTGCAATGGAAACGAGCAAGTTAGCAGGTGGCGAGGACCTGCCTGCCCGGCTGCTACCTCAGCTCTGACAGGCAGATCCATCCCGTGGGTGCGTTTGCTCAGCTCAGCCGAGCCCGATCTGGCAGGGGGATGATGGCACCAAGTGCGACGGCTGACGGGCATCAGCCTGACCCTGCGCTGTGGTGGGCCTGCAGGTTGGCAGTGACCTGGCTTGTCCCTGTGGCAGCGGTGCCACCCACCTTCTGAGGGGGGAGGCTTTTGCTGTCCTGCTGTTTGTGGCCCTGACATACCTCTGCTCCTCCTGCATCGGGCCCTGGGGCTGGCAACCTGGACACCTCCTCCCCAAGGAGTTCCTCCTGTTGCTCAATGAGGAACTCCAGCAGCTGCGTCACCTGCACACAGCAAAGCAGTGGTTTGCAGCTGGGGGGCTGAAAGGGGCTCACCCAGGAGCCCTTCTGGCTCTTGCCCCTCGCTGCGCCTGCCGCTGTGCAGAAAGCTGCAGCTGCGGGGCTCTTCTCTTCCCAGCAGCAGCTCCCCCAGGAGTGTTTGCTGAAGGCAGGAGGCAGCTCTGCACAGCAGCGCTTGGCTGGGCCCGGAAGGCTGCAGCCGGCTGGGAAATGCAGCGTACCTTCCCTGTGACACGCAGCAGTACATCCAGGGGCAGCGCGTCGTCCTCGGGTGGGCTGAGGAGGTTGGGCCCCAGGCAGACGGCCAGGTTGCTGGCACTCATCCTGCTGTCCCCGTTCCTGCTGATGTTATGCAGCAGGGACAGCAGGCTCTTGAGGAGCAGGAGGTTGGCCTCGGGCAACTTGCCGGCCACCCTGTCAGGGCACCAAGGCACAGTCAGTCAAGCTGACCTTGTGGACACCGCTCCCCCAGGCCGGTCTCAGCCAAGCCATGCCCCAGGGAAGGCTCCCTGGCCACGCCGACTCGATGCTTACTCCCTCAGTGCCGCCAGCTTCTCCTGCCTGCCGGTCTGCTGCAGGGCGCTCATCCACTCCTCGTAGAGCTCCGCCACGAGGAGCTTGGAGGGGATCTGCCGGAGGAAGTCCTGCAATGCCCAGGGCTCCGGGTGAGGCTTGCAGCACTCACGAGCAGGTGCCCATCAGCTCGCACAGAGCCCCGAGCTGCCGGGGGACAGGTCAGCGGGCTTCACCTTCAGAATGACGGCCAGCAGATGCACGGGCTGGCTCCTGAGGTCAACCTGCGCTCCCGTGTCGAGGGCCTCCCTCAGCTCCCGGGAGGCACGCTCGCTGGCCCCCACGCGGAAGATGCCCTCCGTGGACGGGCCCTGGTCCTCCAGGACAGCCAGCAGGTCCTGCAGGGACAGAGGAGGGCAGCGGCCGGGCTGCAGACAGGCCCTGGGCCAGGCCAAGCTTGCGCAGGGGCAGGAGCCAGGGGGCCGGCTCCGCTTTGGCCGGGGCGGGACAGCGGGCTGTCTGGCCGAGGGGGCCATGGCAAGCAGCCGCTTTTGTCCCCGAGCCCCAGCCGGGCTGCCTCTGCTGGGGACAGCGCCTGTGCGCAGCAGCCGGCGGGACGGGCAGCCCCTGGCCACGCTCGCCTACCTGGACGGGCTGGGGCAGCGTGCCATCCTGGCTGCAGACAGCGGCCAGGGGCCGGCCGAAGAGAACCCCCCGGCTCTCCTCGGCGCCCGGCTGCTCCGCTGCCTCTGCAGCGGCCGAGCTCCCTCGCCGCCTCCCGAAGGGCCAGGGCAGCCGCCACCTCCTCCGGCCGGCGCCGCCTGCTGCCAAGGAGAAGAGAGCAAAGAGCCGTGGAGGGACCAGCAGCGCCAGGCAGGCGAGCGCTCCGAGAGATCGATCGATCTCTCGACGGCGCTGTCCCCCCGCCGCTGAGCGCAAGGCAGAGCCAGCGACGGAGGCACGGGCAGAGGGACTGACAGAGGCTCGGACAGAGAGCGGGAGAGACACACAGGCGCGGTTTGGGAAGGAGGGGCCGCGGGGCTCGGCTGTGTCCCGCCGCAGTGCCCTGGGGCCGGGCGTGCCCTGCGCCAAGGGCAGCGGCAGCCCCAGCCGCTGCAGCACGAGTGGGCGCCCGGCAGAGGAGCCGAGAAGGGCCGTGGTGTCCCCGGCCCCTGCTCACTCACCAGCCGAGGGGCCGAGTCCGCCTTGGCTGCCGGAGGCGACGGGCGCCGGGCGCTGCTCTGGGCCAGCCTGCGAGAAAGGTGCTGCGCTCAGCCAGCAGCCCCGCAGCAGCAAGGGACCCCGGCGAGCTGCCTCGGCCCCTGGCCCTGCGGGACAGCTGGGCACGGCCGAGACGGCAGCCCGAGCGCTGCCGTGCCAGCCGACGCGCACCTGTGCCTGGCGCTCGAGCAGCCTCTCCAGGCTGCTGCTGTCCAGCGGCGTGGCCTGCGCAAGGGGAAGAGAGCGGCTGGTGAGAAGCCGTGGCCCGGCTGCTGGGCTGCAGCAGGCTCTGGGGGCACAGCGGGGCCAGGAGGGACACGCACGGCTCTGCGGCGCCTCAGCTCCTTCAACAGCAGCTTGATGGAGGGCAGCTGGGTCACACGGGCTCCCTGCACTCCTTGCGGTGGCCTGTGCCAGGGGAAGGGGTGGACAAAGAGCCACAAGTGAGGCACAAGCCGCCTTTGCCCTCTCTCAGCTGCCCCGAGGCAGCCGCTGCGGGGCACCTGTCCCCACCCAGCCCGGGAGCGGGCTTTGTGCATCGTGGGGCTACGCCTGCAGCATCCCCCCCCCAGTGCCGTGCTGGGAGCAGGAGCGGCCCAGGCTGCAGGGCTGGGGCAGGGTTTACCCCAGGAGAGCGCTGAGGCAGAGCTCCTTCAGTGCCCGGGAGCTGCAGGAAGAGAGGAGACCCAGCCTGAGTGCCCGCTGCTGCCCACCCAGCCTGAGCCAGGCAGAGCCGGGCGTGGGGACAGCCCCAGCGGCAGGACAAAGGCCTGCGGAGCGGGACCGAGGCACTGCCCAGCCCTGGCTGCGTGGGACGCAGCCCCCCAACTCACCAGAAAGTGACGATGAGGGAGCCTTCGGGCCAGAGGAGGACCAGGGAGTTGGTGTCCTGCTCCTCCTGCTCCTCCTCGTCACCGGCTGCATCCCTGGCTGCGCCGTTGCTGCTGCTCAGCACGTGCAGCTGGCCCAGGGGCAGGCAGAGCTTTGGGCGGGGGCTCTTGCCATCGCTGCAGAGAGGAGCGTCAGGGAGCGGTCTGGAGGTAGCCCGGCCCAGTGGCTCCCCTCCAGCGCCTGCCCTGGCCATGGCCACGGCTGCATCTGTCAGCAGGGCACCGGGGGGGCCTGGGGCTGCCACTTGGCTGTCCCCACCCTGGGGCCGGGGCCAGGGCTTAGCAGGAAAGAGAGCTGGGCTCTGGGAGTCTTACTTGGACTTGGCGATGACCAAGATCTCCAAGAAGAGGAGAAGGTCCCTCATCTTGGTCACGCGGCCCTGGGTCACCTGCACGCGCTGGCGCAGCAGCGGCTCGGAGGATGGCTGGGCAGGCTGGCACTGCTGCCCGGGCTCAGGCTCATCCCTGCAGAGGGGACGGTGGCAGGTGTGATCAATGTGGCTGCTGCTGCCGGGCTCGGCCATGCCGGCGTGTCCCGGAGCTGCGGGGGGAGCCTACCTGCGTCTGTGGCAGCAGTTCAGCTGTCCCATCCCGAAGATGATGGTGGAGACGTGTCCTGGGACACGTCTGCGGGGCTCTGGAACGAGCTGAGATGACCAAAGTGACGCTGGTCCCGGTGTCGCGGTGCTGCTGGCTCAGAGCTTCACTCACCAGTGCTGCTCTGTGTACCGGCCCAACACGCACTGACACCGTTGCCACGGCAGCGCTAGGACACAAACAGCGTCTGGGGGTCCTGAACCTCCAACTCGGGCGGGGGGGGGATGCGGGCCGGGGCTCGTGTCACAGGTGGGGTGGGGCTCAGGGGTATCCCCCCTCATAGAATCATGGAATATCCCGAGTTTGAAAGGACCCATAAGGATCATGGAGTCCAGCTCCTGGCTCCACACAGGGCCAGCCAAGTCAGAGCATGGGGCCGAGGGCATTGTCCATAGGCTTCTTGACCTCAGTCAAGCTGGGTGCTGTGACCCCTTCCCTGGGGAGCCTGTGCCAAGTGCCTGACCATCTTCTCAGGAAAGAACCTCTTGTCTCAGCTTCATACCGTTCCCTCGGGTTCTGTTGCTGGCAGCCAAAGAGAGGAGGTGGGTGCCTGCCCCTTCCCTCCCCCTCTGGGTGCACCGCTGGCTCCTGGTTAACTTGCTGTCGACCAAGACCCCCAAATTCCTCTCCGCACGGCTGGCCTCCAGCGTCTGATTCCCCAAGTCTCTCTGCGTAGCCAGGCTTGTCTCTTCTCAGGTGCAGAAGAATCCAGCCCTTGCCCTTGTTCAGTTTCGTGTGGTTGGTAATTGCTCAGGTTTCTCATCTGTCCAGGTGTCTCTGCAAGGCTTCTCCACCCTCAAAGGAGTCAAAAGCTCCTCCCATTTGGGTGTCATCTGCAAATTCACTGACCTGGACACCCTCACGGCCTGTGTCCAGGTCATTTATGAAAACATTAAAAAGACCTGGACCTAAAATGGAGCCCTGGGGAACCCCACTAGGGACTGGTCAGCAGCCAGATGTAACCCCGTTTACAATCACCCTCTGGGCCTGACCCATCAGCCAATCGCCCACCCAATGCACTGTGGCTTTGTCTAGTTGTATTCGGGACATTTTGTCCAGCAAGATACTGTGAGAGGCACTCTCAGAAGCTCTACTGAAATACTACTTTGGACAGCTCCACCAAGGCTGTGTTCACCCACAGGTACCAAGCACAGCACAGTTAGACAATTCCTTAGCTAAAGCCATCGTTCAACATTGCATCGAAGGACGGCTTCTTCCTTTGGCCTTTGCAAGGATTGACTTTCAGGTACTTCACTTGATCTCTATTCTTCTTCTACCAAAATCATTGCTTAACTTCACGCTTGCTTTGCATACAAAGAGGGGAGGGTAATGATTGGCACGCGGAGTTCTGGTGAGCGGGGGTCCTGTGGCTGTCCTCCATGGTCTTCCTCACCGTGTGTGCTGGTTGAACCCCATCCTTGCGCATGCACGTTGCATCGTTGGCTGACCTGCACAACCACAGCCAGGTTCTGCTGGTCCCTGGTGTTTTCACTCAAGACCAGCACCAGGACCCACGGCTTTAATTCAGAGCGCGTGACGACTTCCATTGGTGATCAAGGAGCCCACACTTCTGGTTACCCATTCCAAAGGGCCTTAACACAATTTTTATTCTCCTAACTCTTACAAGTTCCTAAACTGCAAATCCTATTCTAAACCTAAACTAAACTACTATTTAGTACAGAACAAGTTCCCTCTGCAAATCCTATTCTAAACTAAACTGAAACTAAACTAAACTACTATTTAGTAAAGAACGAAAAGTAAATGATAAAAGTAAAGGCACAAGGAAAGAAGGGCACGGGTGCTTCCTCGTCCCTTCTGCCGCGGTGCTGCTGCAGCTAACGTGGTGCCTGCCGAGGGCCGGGCCTTGGAGCTCCTCCGGGGAATCCAAGGATCAGACACACGCCGGCACCTACAAGGGCAGAGTTGGAAAGCGCTGATGGAAGCGGGAAGGCAGGAGCGGGCGGGACTCGGTCCCCCCCTTCTTGGGGATGTCCTCTGGCGTGGCAAGAGAGGGACAAAACATGGTGCTTTTGCTCTTTTTTGTCTGCCCTCGGGTGTCTCGGGAGAAGCGTCAGTTTTTTGAGGAGTGACGATACCTCCCCCAGCTACAGCTCTGCGGAGCAGCTCCTTGCTGTGTCTCTGGCATGCAGACACCAGCCTCAGGAGGATTTCCTCCAGTCAGAACATTGGAAAGATGAACGTCAGAGTCTGATACACACCTGGGCTCCTCACGCTTCTTGCCCAGCTTCCTCCTCCGTCCAGAGAGCCGTCTTTCCTCCCTTCTCCTCTTCTCCACTGGTTGCCCGTCACTCCCCTCCACACAGGTGGGTTTCCTCTTTCCGCACCCTTGTGAAGAGCCTGGCAGCCTTTCCGTTCAAGAGGATCATTAGACAGGGAAAGCCACGATCAAGGCAAATCAGTTCTGCTCTTCATCAGAGCTAGCTCATCCTACCTTCTGTCCTCGCAGGAGCTCTTTGGCTGCTGGCTGTCCAGAGCAACTGGAGGCACCTGCAATGGAAACGAGCAAGTTAGCAGGTGGCGAGGACCTGCCTGCCCGGCTGCTACCTCAGCTCTGACAGGCAGATCCATCCCGTGGGTGCGTTTGCTCAGCTCAGCCGAGCCCGATCTGGCAGGGGGATGATGGCACCAAGTGCGACGGCTGACGGGCATCAGCCTGACCCTGCGCTGTGGTGGGCCTGCAGGTTGGCAGTGACCTGGCTTGTCCCTGTGGCAGCGGTGCCACCCACCTTCTGAGGGGGGAGGCTTTTGCTGTCCTGCTGTTTGTGGCCCTGACATACCTCTGCTCCTCCTGCATCGGGCCCTGGGGCTGGCAACCTGGACACCTCCTCCCCAAGGAGTTCCTCCTGTTGCTCAATGAGGAACTCCAGCAGCTGCGTCACCTGCACACAGCAAAGCAGTGGTTTGCAGCTGGGGGGCTGAAAGGGGCTCACCCAGGAGCCCTTCTGGCTCTTGCCCCTCGCTGCGCCTGCCGCTGTGCAGAAAGCTGCAGCTGCGGGGCTCTTCTCTTCCCAGCAGCAGCTCCCCCAGGAGTGTTTGCTGAAGGCAGGAGGCAGCTCTGCACAGCAGCGCTTGGCTGGGCCCGGAAGGCTGCAGCCGGCTGGGAAATGCAGCGTACCTTCCCTGTGACACGCAGCAGTACATCCAGGGGCAGCGCGTCGTCCTCGGGTGGGCTGAGGAGGTTGGGCCCCAGGCAGACGGCCAGGTTGCTGGCACTCATCCTGCTGTCCCCGTTCCTGCTGATGTTATGCAGCAGGGACAGCAGGCTCTTGAGGAGCAGGAGGTTGGCCTCGGGCAACTTGCCGGCCACCCTGTCAGGGCACCAAGGCACAGTCAGTCAAGCTGACCTTGTGGACACCGCTCCCCCAGGCCGGTCTCAGCCAAGCCATGCCCCAGGGAAGGCTCCCTGGCCACGCCGACTCGATGCTTACTCCCTCAGTGCCGCCAGCTTCTCCTGCCTGCCGGTCTGCTGCAGGGCGCTCATCCACTCCTCGTAGAGCTCCGCCACGAGGAGCTTGGAGGGGATCTGCCGGAGGAAGTCCTGCAATGCCCAGGGCTCCGGGTGAGGCTTGCAGCACTCACGAGCAGGTGCCCATCAGCTCGCACAGAGCCCCGAGCTGCCGGGGGACAGGTCAGCGGGCTTCACCTTCAGAATGACGGCCAGCAGATGCACGGGCTGGCTCCTGAGGTCAACCTGCGCTCCCGTGTCGAGGGCCTCCCTCAGCTCCCGGGAGGCACGCTCGCTGGCCCCCACGCGGAAGATGCCCTCCGTGGACGGGCCCTGGTCCTCCAGGACAGCCAGCAGGTCCTGCAGGGACAGAGGAGGGCAGCGGCCGGGCTGCAGACAGGCCCTGGGCCAGGCCAAGCTTGCGCAGGGGCAGGAGCCAGGGGGCCGGCTCCGCTTTGGCCGGGGCGGGACAGCGGGCTGTCTGGCCGAGGGGGCCGTGGCGAGCAGCCGCCTTTGTCCCCGAGCCCCAGCCGGGCTGCCTCTGCTGGGGACAGCGCCTGTGCGCAGCAGCCGGCGGGACGGGCAGCCCCTGGCCACGCTCGCCTACCTGGACGGGCTGGGGCAGCGTGCCATCCTGGCTGCAGACAGCGGCCAGGGGCCGGCCGAAGAGAACCCCCCGGCTCTCCTCGGCGCCCGGCTGCTCCGCTGCCTCTGCAGCGGCCGAGCTCCCTCGCCGCCTCCCGAAGGGCCAGGGCAGCCGCCACCTCCTCCGGCCGGCGCCGCCTGCTGCCAAGGAGAAGAGAGCAAAGAGCCGTGGAGGGACCAGCAGCGCCAGGCAGGCGAGCGCTCCGAGAGATCGATCGATCTCTCGACGGCGCTGTCCCCCCGCCGCTGAGCGCAAGGCAGAGCCAGCGACGGAGGCACGGGCAGAGGGACTGACAGAGGCTCGGACAGAGAGCGGGAGAGACACACAGGCGCGGTTTGGGAAGGAGGGGCCGCGGGGCTCGGCTGTGTCCCGCCGCAGTGCCCTGGGGCCGGGCGTGCCCTGCGCCAAGGGCAGCGGCAGCCCCAGCCGCTGCAGCACGAGTGGGCGCCCGGCAGAGGAGCCGAGAAGGGCCGTGGTGTCCCCGGCCCCTGCTCACTCACCAGCCGAGGGGCCGAGTCCGCCTTGGCTGCCGGAGGCGACGGGCGCCGGGCGCTGCTCTGGGCCAGCCTGCGAGAAAGGTGCTGCGCTCAGCCAGCAGCCCCGCAGCAGCAAGGGACCCCGGCGAGCTGCCTCGGCCCCTGGCCCTGCGGGACAGCTGGGCACGGCCGAGACGGCAGCCCGAGCGCTGCCGTGCCAGCCGACGCGCACCTGTGCCTGGCGCTCGAGCAGCCTCTCCAGGCTGCTGCTGTCCAGCGGCGTGGCCTGCGCAAGGGGAAGAGAGCGGCTGGTGAGAAGCCGTGGCCCGGCTGCTGGGCTGCAGCAGGCTCTGGGGGCACAGCGGGGCCAGGAGGGACACGCACGGCTCTGCGGCGCCTCAGCTCCTTCAACAGCAGCTTGATGGAGGGCAGCTGGGTCACACGGGCTCCCTGCACTCCTTGCGGTGGCCTGTGCCAGGGGAAGGGGTGGACAAAGAGCCACAAGTGAGGCACAAGCCGCCTTTGCCATCTCTCAGCTGCCCCGAGGCAGCCGCTGCGGGGCACCTGTCCCCACCCAGCCCGGGAGCGGGCTTTGTGCATCGTGGGGCTACGCCTGCAGCATCCCCCCCCCAGTGCCGTGCTGGGAGCAGGAGCGGCCCAGGCTGCAGGGCTGGGGCAGGGCTTACCCCAGGAGAGCGCTGAGGCAGAGCTCCTTCAGTGCCCGGGAGCTGCAGGAAGAGAGGAGACCCAGCCTGAGTGCCCGCTGCTGCCCACCCAGCCTGAGCCAGGCAGAGCCGGGCGTGGGGACAGCCCCAGCGGCAGGACAAAGGCCTGCGGAGCGGGACCGAGGCACTGCCCAGCCCTGGCTGCGTGGGACGCAGCCCCCCAACTCACCAGAAAGTGACGATGAGGGAGCCTTCGGGCCAGAGGAGGACCAGGGAGTTGGTGTCCTGCTCCTCCTGCTCCTCCTCGTCACCGGCTGCATCCCTGGCTGCGCCGTTGCTGCTGCTCAGCACGTGCAGCTGGCCCAGGGGCAGGCAGAGCTTTGGGCGGGGGCTCTTGCCATCGCTGCAGAGAGGAGCGTCAGGGAGCGGTCTGGAGGTAGCCCGGCCCAGTGGCTCCCCTCCAGCGCCTGCCCTGGCCATGGCCACGGCTGCATCTGTCAGCAGGGCACCGGGGGGGCCTGGGGCTGCCACTTGGCTGTCCCCACCCTGGGGCCGGGGCCAGGGCTTAGCAGGAAAGAGAGCTGGGCTCTGGGAGTCTTACTTGGACTTGGCGATGACCAAGATCTCCAAGAAGAGGAGAAGGTCCCTCATCTTGGTCACGCGGCCCTGGGTCACCTGCACGCGCTGGCGCAGCAGCGGCTCGGAGGATGGCTGGGCAGGCTGGCACTGCTGCCCGGGCTCAGGCTCATCCCTGCAGAGGGGACGGTGGCAGGTGTGATCAATGTGGCTGCTGCTGCGGGGCTCGGCCATGCCGGCGTGTCCCGGAGCTGCGGGGGGAGCCTACCTGCGTCTGTGGCAGCAGTTCAGCTGTCCCATCCCGAAGATGATGGTGGAGACGTGTCCTGGGACACGTCTGCGGGGCTCTGGAACGAGCTGAGATGACCAAAGTGACGCTGGTCCCGGTGTCGCGGTGCTGCTGGCTCAGAGCTTCACTCACCAGTGCTGCTCTGTGTACCGGCCCAACACGCACTGACACCGTTGCCACGGCAGCGCTAGGACACAAACAGCGTCTGGGGGTCCTGAACCTCCAACTCGGGCGGGGGGGGGATGCGGGCCGGGGCTCGTGTCACAGGTGGGGTGGGGCTCAGGGGTATCCCCCCTCATAGAATCATGGAATATCCCGAGTTTGAAAGGACCCATAAGGATCATGGAGTCCAGCTCCTGGCTCCACACAGGGCCAGCCAAGTCAGAGCATGGGGCCGAGGGCATTGTCCATAGGCTTCTTGACCTCAGTCAAGCTGGGTGCTGTGACCCCTTCCCTGGGGAGCCTGTGCCAAGTGCCTGACCATCTTCTCAGGAAAGAACCTCTTGTCTCAGCTTCATACCGTTCCCTCGGGTTCTGTTGCTGGCAGCCAAAGAGAGGAGGTGGGTGCCTGCCCCTTCCCTCCCCCTCTGGGTGCACCGCTGGCTCCTGGTTAACTTGCTGTCGACCAAGACCCCCAAATTCCTCTCCGCACGGCTGGCCTCCAGCGTCTGATTCCCCAAGTCTCTCTGCGTAGCCAGGCTTGTCTCTTCTCAGGTGCAGAAGAATCCAGCCCTTGCCCTTGTTCAGTTTCGTGTGGTTGGTAATTGCTCAGGTTTCTCATCTGTCCAGGTGTCTCTGCAAGGCTTCTCCACCCTCAAAGGAGTCAAAAGCTCCTCCCATTTGGGTGTCATCTGCAAATTCACTGACCTGGACACCCTCACGGCCTGTGTCCAGGTCATTTATGAAAACATTAAAAAGACCTGGACCTAAAATGGAGCCCTGGGGAACCCCACTAGGGACTGGTCAGCAGCCAGATGTAACCCCGTTTACAATCACCCTCTGGGCCTGACCCATCAGCCAATCGCCCACCCAATGCACTGTGGCTTTGTCTAGTTGTATTCGGGACATTTTGTCCAGCAAGATACTGTGAGAGGCACTCTCAGAAGCTCTACTGAAATACTACTTTGGACAGCTCCACCAAGGCTGTGTTCACCCACAGGTACCAAGCACAGCACAGTTAGACAATTCCTTAGCTAAAGCCATCGTTCAACATTGCATCGAAGGACGGCTTCTTCCTTTGGCCTTTGCAAGGATTGACTTTCAGGTACTTCACTTGATCTCTATTCTTCTTCTACCAAAATCATTGCTTAACTTCACGCTTGCTTTGCATACAAAGAGGGGAGGGTAATGATTGGCACGCGGAGTTCTGGTGAGCGGGGGTCCTGTGGCTGTCCTCCATGGTCTTCCTCACCGTGTGTGCTGGTTGAACCCCATCCTTGCGCATGCACGTTGCATCGTTGGCTGACCTGCACAACCACAGCCAGGTTCTGCTGGTCCCTGGTGTTTTCACTCAAGACCAGCACCAGGACCCACGGCTTTAATTCAGAGCGCGTGACGACTTCCATTGGTGATCAAGGAGCCCACACTTCTGGTTACCCATTCCAAAGGGCCTTAACACAATTTTTATTCTCCTAACTCTTACAAGTTCCTAAACTGCAAATCCTATTCTAAACCTAAACTAAACTACTATTTAGTACAGAACAAGTTCCCTAAACTGCAAATCCTATTCTAAACTAAACTGAAACTAAACTAAACTACTATTTAGTAAAGAACGAAAAGTAAATGATAAAAGTAAAGGCACAAGGAAAGAAGGGCACGGGTGCTTCCTCGTCCCTTCTGCCGCGGTGCTGCTGCAGCTACGTGGTGCCTGCCGAGGGCCGGGCCTTGGAGCTCCTCCGGGGAATCCAAGGATCAGACACACGCCGGCACCTACAAGGGCAGAGTTGGAAAGCGCTGATGGAAGCGGGAAGGCAGGAGCGGGCGGGACTCGGTCCCCCCCTTCTTGGGGATGTCCTCTGGCGTGGCAAGAGAGGACAAAACATGGTGCTTTTGCTCTTTTTTGTCTGCCCTCGGGTGTCTCGGGAGAAGCGTCAGTTTTTTGAGGAGTGACGATACCTCCCCAGCTACAGCTCTGCGGAGCAGCTCCTTGCTGTGTCTCTGGCATGCAGACACCAGCCTCAGGAGGATTTCCTCCAGTCAGAACATTGGAAAGATGAACGTCAGAGTCTGATACACACCTGGGCTCCTCACGCTTCTTGCCCAGCTTCCTCCTCCGTCCAGAGAGCCGTCTTTCCTCCCTTCTCCTCTTCTCCACTGGTTGCCCGTCACTCCCCTCCACACAGGTGGGTTTCCTCTTTCCGCACCCTTGTGAAGAGCCTGGCAGCCTTTCCGTTCAAGAGGATCATTAGACAGGGAAAGCCACGATCAAGGCAAATCAGTTCTGCTCTTCATCAGAGCTAGCTCATCCTACCTTCTGTCCTCGCAGGAGCTCTTTGGCTGCTGGCTGTCCAGAGCAACTGGAGGCACCTGCAATGGAAACGAGCAAGTTAGCAGGTGGCGAGGACCTGCCTGCCCGGCTGCTACCTCAGCTCTGACAGGCAGATCCATCCCGTGGGTGCGTTTGCTCAGCTCAGCCGAGCCCGATCTGGCAGGGGGATGATGGCACCAAGTGCGACGGCTGACGGGCATCAGCCTGACCCTGCGCTGTGGTGGGCCTGCAGGTTGGCAGTGACCTGGCTTGTCCCTGTGGCAGCGGTGCCACCCACCTTCTGAGGGGGGAGGCTTTTGCTGTCCTGCTGTTTGTGGCCCTGACATACCTCTGCTCCTCCTGCATCGGGCCCTGGGGCTGGCAACCTGGACACCTCCTCCCCAAGGAGTTCCTCCTGTTGCTCAATGAGGAACTCCAGCAGCTGCGTCACCTGCACACAGCAAAGCAGTGGTTTGCAGCTGGGGGGCTGAAAGGGGCTCACCCAGGAGCCCTTCTGGCTCTTGCCCCTCGCTGCGCCTGCCGCTGTGCAGAAAGCTGCAGCTGCGGGGCTCTTCTCTTCCCAGCAGCAGCTCCCCCAGGAGTGTTTGCTGAAGGCAGGAGGCAGCTCTGCACAGCAGCGCTTGGCTGGGCCCGGAAGGCTGCAGCCGGCTGGGAAATGCAGCGTACCTTCCCTGTGACACGCAGCAGTACATCCAGGGGCAGCGCGTCGTCCTCGGGTGGGCTGAGGAGGTTGGGCCCCAGGCAGACGGCCAGGTTGCTGGCACTCATCCTGCTGTCCCCGTTCCTGCTGATGTTATGCAGCAGGGACAGCAGGCTCTTGAGGAGCAGGAGGTTGGCCTCGGGCAACTTGCCGGCCACCCTGTCAGGGCACCAAGGCACAGTCAGTCAAGCTGACCTTGTGGACACCGCTCCCCCAGGCCGGTCTCAGCCAAGCCATGCCCCAGGGAAGGCTCCCTGGCCACGCCGACTCGATGCTTACTCCCTCAGTGCCGCCAGCTTCTCCTGCCTGCCGGTCTGCTGCAGGGCGCTCATCCACTCCTCGTAGAGCTCCGCCACGAGGAGCTTGGAGGGGATCTGCCGGAGGAAGTCCTGCAATGCCCAGGGCTCCGGGTGAGGCTTGCAGCACTCACGAGCAGGTGCCCATCAGCTCGCACAGAGCCCCGAGCTGCCGGGGGACAGGTCAGCGGGCTTCACCTTCAGAATGACGGCCAGCAGATGCACGGGCTGGCTCCTGAGGTCAACCTGCGCTCCCGTGTCGAGGGCCTCCCTCAGCTCCCGGGAGGCACGCTCGCTGGCCCCCACGCGGAAGATGCCCTCCGTGGACGGGCCCTGGTCCTCCAGGACAGCCAGCAGGTCCTGCAGGGACAGAGGAGGGCAGCGGCCGGGCTGCAGACAGGCCCTGGGCCAGGCCAAGCTTGCGCAGGGGCAGGAGCCAGGGGGCCGGCTCCGCTTTGGCCGGGGCGGGACAGCGGGCTGTCTGGCCGAGGGGGCCGTGGCGAGCAGCCGCTTTTGTCCCCGAGCCCCAGCCGGGCTGCCTCTGCTGGGGACAGCGCCTGTGCGCAGCAGCCGGCGGGACGGGCAGCCCCTGGCCACGCTCGCCTACCTGGACGGGCTGGGGCAGCGTGCCATCCTGGCTGCAGACAGCGGCCAGGGGCCGGCCGAAGAGAACCCCCCGGCTCTCCTCGGCGCCCGGCTGCTCCGCTGCCTCTGCAGCGGCCGAGCTCCCTCGCCGCCTCCCGAAGGGCCAGGGCAGCCGCCACCTCCTCCGGCCGGCGCCGCCTGCTGCCAAGGAGAAGAGAGCAAAGAGCCGTGGAGGGACCAGCAGCGCCAGGCAGGCGAGCGCTCCGAGAGATCGATCGATCTCTCGACGGCGCTGTCCCCCCGCCGCTGAGCGCAAGGCAGAGCCAGCGACGGAGGCACGGGCAGAGGGACTGACAGAGGCTCGGACAGAGAGCGGGAGAGACACACAGGCGCGGTTTGGGAAGGAGGGGCCGCGGGGCTCGGCTGTGTCCCGCCGCAGTGCCCTGGGGCCGGGCGTGCCCTGCGCCAAGGGCAGCGGCAGCCCCAGCCGCTGCAGCACGAGTGGGCGCCCGGCAGAGGAGCCGAGAAGGGCCGTGGTGTCCCCGGCCCCTGCTCACTCACCAGCCGAGGGGCCGAGTCCGCCTTGGCTGCCGGAGGCGACGGGCGCCGGGCGCTGCTCTGGGCCAGCCTGCGAGAAAGGTGCTGCGCTCAGCCAGCAGCCCCGCAGCAGCAAGGGACCCCGGCGAGCTGCCTCGGCCCCTGGCCCTGCGGGACAGCTGGGCACGGCCGAGACGGCAGCCCGAGCGCTGCCGTGCCAGCCGACGCGCACCTGTGCCTGGCGCTCGAGCAGCCTCTCCAGGCTGCTGCTGTCCAGCGGCGTGGCCTGCGCAAGGGGAAGAGAGCGGCTGGTGAGAAGCCGTGGCCCGGCTGCTGGGCTGCAGCAGGCTCTGGGGGCACAGCGGGGCCAGGAGGGACACGCACGGCTCTGCGGCGCCTCAGCTCCTTCAACAGCAGCTTGATGGAGGGCAGCTGGGTCACACGGGCTCCCTGCACTCCTTGCGGTGGCCTGTGCCAGGGGAAGGGGTGGACAAAGAGCCACAAGTGAGGCACAAGCCGCCTTTGCCATCTCTCAGCTGCCCCGAGGCAGCCGCTGCGGGGCACCTGTCCCCACCCAGCCCGGGAGCGGGCTTTGTGCATCGTGGGGCTACGCCTGCAGCATCCCCCCCCCAGTGCCGTGCTGGGAGCAGGAGCGGCCCAGGCTGCAGGGCTGGGGCAGGGCTTACCCCAGGAGAGCGCTGAGGCAGAGCTCCTTCAGTGCCCGGGAGCTGCAGGAAGAGAGGAGACCCAGCCTGAGTGCCCGCTGCTGCCCACCCAGCCTGAGCCAGGCAGAGCCGGGCGTGGGGACAGCCCCAGCGGCAGGACAAAGGCCTGCGGAGCGGGACCGAGGCACTGCCCAGCCCTGGCTGCGTGGGACGCAGCCCCCCAACTCACCAGAAAGTGACGATGAGGGAGCCTTCGGGCCAGAGGAGGACCAGGGAGTTGGTGTCCTGCTCCTCCTGCTCCTCCTCGTCACCGGCTGCATCCCTGGCTGCGCCGTTGCTGCTGCTCAGCACGTGCAGCTGGCCCAGGGGCAGGCAGAGCTTTGGGCGGGGGCTCTTGCCATCGCTGCAGAGAGGAGCGTCAGGGAGCGGTCTGGAGGTAGCCCGGCCCAGTGGCTCCCCTCCAGCGCCTGCCCTGGCCATGGCCACGGCTGCATCTGTCAGCAGGGCACCGGGGGGGCCTGGGGCTGCCACTTGGCTGTCCCCACCCTGGGGCCGGGGCCAGGGCTTAGCAGGAAAGAGAGCTGGGCTCTGGGAGTCTTACTTGGACTTGGCGATGACCAAGATCTCCAAGAAGAGGAGAAGGTCCCTCATCTTGGTCACGCGGCCCTGGGTCACCTGCACGCGCTGGCGCAGCAGCGGCTCGGAGGATGGCTGGGCAGGCTGGCACTGCTGCCCGGGCTCAGGCTCATCCCTGCAGAGGGGACGGTGGCAGGTGTGATCAATGTGGCTGCTGCTGCCGGGCTCGGCCATGCCGGCGTGTCCCGGAGCTGCGGGGGGAGCCTACCTGCGTCTGTGGCAGCAGTTCAGCTGTCCCATCCCGAAGATGATGGTGGAGACGTGTCCTGGGACACGTCTGCGGGGCTCTGGAACGAGCTGAGATGACCAAAGTGACGCTGGTCCCGGTGTCGCGGTGCTGCTGGCTCAGAGCTTCACTCACCAGTGCTGCTCTGTGTACCGGCCCAACACGCACTGACACCGTTGCCACGGCAGCGCTAGGACACAAACAGCGTCTGGGGGTCCTGAACCTCCAACTCGGGCGGGGGGGGGATGCGGGCCGGGGCTCGTGTCACAGGTGGGGTGGGGCTCAGGGGTATCCCCCCTCATAGAATCATGGAATATCCCGAGTTTGAAAGGACCCATAAGGATCATGGAGTCCAGCTCCTGGCTCCACACAGGGCCAGCCAAGTCAGAGCATGGGGCCGAGGGCATTGTCCATAGGCTTCTTGACCTCAGTCAAGCTGGGTGCTGTGACCCCTTCCCTGGGGAGCCTGTGCCAAGTGCCTGACCATCTTCTCAGGAAAGAACCTCTTGTCTCAGCTTCATACCGTTCCCTCGGGTTCTGTTGCTGGCAGCCAAAGAGAGGAGGTGGGTGCCTGCCCCTTCCCTCCCCCTCTGGGTGCACCGCTGGCTCCTGGTTAACTTGCTGTCGACCAAGACCCCCAAATTCCTCTCCGCACGGCTGGCCTCCAGCGTCTGATTCCCCAAGTCTCTCTGCGTAGCCAGGCTTGTCTCTTCTCAGGTGCAGAAGAATCCAGCCCTTGCCCTTGTTCAGTTTCGTGTGGTTGGTAATTGCTCAGGTTTCTCATCTGTCCAGGTGTCTCTGCAAGGCTTCTCCACCCTCAAAGGAGTCAAAAGCTCCTCCCATTTGGGTGTCATCTGCAAATTCACTGACCTGGACACCCTCACGGCCTGTGTCCAGGTCATTTATGAAAACATTAAAAAGACCTGGACCTAAAATGGAGCCCTGGGGAACCCCACTAGGGACTGGTCAGCAGCCAGATGTAACCCCGTTTACAATCACCCTCTGGGCCTGACCCATCAGCCAATCGCCCACCCAATGCACTGTGGCTTTGTCTAGTTGTATTCGGGACATTTTGTCCAGCAAGATACTGTGAGAGGCACTCTCAGAAGCTCTACTGAAATACTACTTTGGACAGCTCCACCAAGGCTGTGTTCACCCACAGGTACCAAGCACAGCACAGTTAGACAATTCCTTAGCTAAAGCCATCGTTCAACATTGCATCGAAGGACGGCTTCTTCCTTTGGCCTTTGCAAGGATTGACTTTCAGGTACTTCACTTGATCTCTATTCTTCTTCTACCAAAATCATTGCTTAACTTCACGCTTGCTTTGCATACAAAGAGGGGAGGGTAATGATTGGCACGCGGAGTTCTGGTGAGCGGGGGTCCTGTGGCTGTCCTCCATGGTCTTCCTCACCGTGTGTGCTGGTTGAACCCCATCCTTGCGCATGCACGTTGCATCGTTGGCTGACCTGCACAACCACAGCCAGGTTCTGCTGGTCCCTGGTGTTTTCACTCAAGACCAGCACCAGGACCCACGGCTTTAATTCAGAGCGCGTGACGACTTCCATTGGTGATCAAGGAGCCCACACTTCTGGTTACCCATTCCAAAGGGCCTTAACACAATTTTTATTCTCCTAACTCTTACAAGTTCCTAAACTGCAAATCCTATTCTAAACCTAAACTAAACTACTATTTAGTACAGAACAAGTTCCCTAAACTGCAAATCCTATTCTAAACTAAACTGAAACTAAACTAAACTACTATTTAGTAAAGAACGAAAAGTAAATGATAAAAGTAAAGGCACAAGGAAAGAAGGGCACGGGTGCTTCCTCGTCCCTTCTGCCGCGGTGCTGCTGCAGCTACGTGGTGCCTGCCGAGGGCCGGGCCTTGGAGCTCCTCCGGGGAATCCAAGGATCAGACACACGCCGGCACCTACAAGGGCAGAGTTGGAAAGTGCTGATGGAAGCGGGAAGGCAGGAGCGGGCGGGACTCGGTCCCCCCTTCTTGGGGATGTCCTCTGGCGTGGCAAGAGAGGACAAAACATGGTGCTTTTGCTCTTTTTTGTCTGCCCTCGGGTGTCTCGGGAGAAGCGTCAGTTTTTTGAGGAGTGACGATACCTCCCCAGCTACAGCTCTGCGGAGCAGCTCCTTGCTGTGTCTCTGGCATGCAGACACCAGCCTCAGGAGGATTTCCTCCAGTCAGAACATTGGAAAGATGAACGTCAGAGTCTGATACACACCTGGGCTCCTCACGCTTCTTGCCCAGCTTCCTCCTCCGTCCAGAGAGCCGTCTTTCCTCCCTTCTCCTCTTCTCCACTGGTTGCCCGTCACTCCCCTCCACACAGGTGGGTTTCCTCTTTCCGCACCCTTGTGAAGAGCCTGGCAGCCTTTCCGTTCAAGAGGATCATTAGACAGGGAAAGCCACGATCAAGGCAAATCAGTTCTGCTCTTCATCAGAGCTAGCTCATCCTACCTTCTGTCCTCGCAGGAGCTCTTTGGCTGCTGGCTGTCCAGAGCAACTGGAGGCACCTGCAATGGAAACGAGCAAGTTAGCAGGTGGCGAGGACCTGCCTGCCCGGCTGCTACCTCAGCTCTGACAGGCAGATCCATCCCGTGGGTGCGTTTGCTCAGCTCAGCCGAGCCCGATCTGGCAGGGGGATGATGGCACCAAGTGCGACGGCTGACGGGCATCAGCCTGACCCTGCGCTGTGGTGGGCCTGCAGGTTGGCAGTGACCTGGCTTGTCCCTGTGGCAGCGGTGCCACCCACCTTCTGAGGGGGGAGGCTTTTGCTGTCCTGCTGTTTGTGGCCCTGACATACCTCTGCTCCTCCTGCATCGGGCCCTGGGGCTGGCAACCTGGACACCTCCTCCCCAAGGAGTTCCTCCTGTTGCTCAATGAGGAACTCCAGCAGCTGCGTCACCTGCACACAGCAAAGCAGTGGTTTGCAGCTGGGGGGCTGAAAGGGGCTCACCCAGGAGCCCTTCTGGCTCTTGCCCCTCGCTGCGCCTGCCGCTGTGCAGAAAGCTGCAGCTGCGGGGCTCTTCTCTTCCCAGCAGCAGCTCCCCCAGGAGTGTTTGCTGAAGGCAGGAGGCAGCTCTGCACAGCAGCGCTTGGCTGGGCCCGGAAGGCTGCAGCCGGCTGGGAAATGCAGCGTACCTTCCCTGTGACACGCAGCAGTACATCCAGGGGCAGCGCGTCGTCCTCGGGTGGGCTGAGGAGGTTGGGCCCCAGGCAGACGGCCAGGTTGCTGGCACTCATCCTGCTGTCCCCGTTCCTGCTGATGTTATGCAGCAGGGACAGCAGGCTCTTGAGGAGCAGGAGGTTGGCCTCGGGCAACTTGCCGGCCACCCTGTCAGGGCACCAAGGCACAGTCAGTCCAAGCTGACCTTGTGGACACCGCTCCCCCAGGCCGGTCTCAGCCAAGCCATGCCCCAGGGAAGGCTCCCTGGCCACGCCGACTCGATGCTTACTCCCTCAGTGCCGCCAGCTTCTCCTGCCTGCCGGTCTGCTGCAGGGCGCTCATCCACTCCTCGTAGAGCTCCGCCACGAGGAGCTTGGAGGGATCTGCCGGAGGAAGTCCTGCAATGCCCAGGGCTCCGGGTGAGGCTTGCAGCACTCACGAGCAGGTGCCCATCAGCTCGCACAGAGCCCCGAGCTGCCGGGGGACAGGTCAGCGGGCTTCACCTTCAGAATGACGGCCAGCAGATGCACGGGGCTGGCTCCTGAGGTCAACCTGCGCTCCCGTGTCGAGGGCCTCCCTCAGCTCCCGGGAGGCACGCTCGCTGGCCCCCACGCGGAAGATGCCCTCCGTGGACGGGCCCTGGTCCTCCAGGACAGCCAGCAGGTCCTGCAGGGACAGAGGAGGGCAGCGGCCGGGCTGCAGACAGGCCCTGGGCCAGGCCAAGCTTGCGCAGGGGCAGGAGCCAGGGGGCCGGCTCCGCTTTGGCCGGGGCGGGACAGCGGGCTGTCTGGCCGAGGGGGCCGTGGCGAGCAGCCGCCTTTGTCCCCGAGCCCCAGCCGGGCTGCCTCTGCTGGGGACAGCGCCTGTGCGCAGCAGCCGGCGGGGACGGGCAGCCCCTGGCCACGCTCGCCTACCTGGACGGGCTGGGGCAGCGTGCCATCCTGGCTGCAGACAGCGGCCAGGGGGCCGGGCCGAAGAGAACCCCCCGGCTCTCCTCGGCGCCCGGCTGCTCCGCTGCCTCTGCAGCGGCCGAGCTCCCCTCGCCGCCTCCCGAAGGGCCAGGGCAGCCGCCACCTCCTCCGGCCGGCGCCGCCTGCTGCCAAGGAGAAGAGAGCAAAGAGCCGTGGAGGGACCAGCAGCGCCAGGCAGGCGAGCGCTCCGAGAGATCGATCGATCTCTCGACGGCGCTGTCCCCCCGCCGCTGAGCGCAAGGCAGAGCCAGCGACGGAGGCACGGGCAGAGGGACTGACAGAGGCTCGGACAGAGAGCGGGGAGAGACACACAGGCGCGGTTTGGGAAGGAGGGGCCGCGGGGCTCGGCTGTGTCCCGCCGCAGTGCCCTGGGGCCGGGCGTGCCCTGCGCCAAGGGCAGCGGCAGCCCCAGCCGCTGCAGCACGAGGTGGGCGCCCGGCAGAGGAGCCGAGAAGGGCCGTGGTGTCCCCGGCCCCTGCTCACTCACCAGCCGAGGGGCCGAGTCCGCCTTGGCTGCCGGAGGCGACGGGCGCCGGGCGCTGCTCTGGGCCAGCCTGCGAGAAAGGTGCTGCGCTCAGCCAGCAGCCCCGCAGCAGCAAGGGACCCCGGCGAGCTGCCTCGGCCCCTGGCCCTGCGGGACAGCTGGGCACGGCCGAGACGGCAGCCCGAGCGCTGCCGTGCCAGCCGACGCGCACCTGTGCCTGGCGCTCGAGCAGCCTCTCCAGGCTGCTGCTGTCCAGCGGCGTGGCCTGCGCAAGGGGAAGAGAGCGGCTGGTGAGAAGCCGTGGCCCGGCTGCTGGGCTGCAGCAGGCTCTGGGGGCACAGCGGGGCCAGGAGGGACACGCACGGCTCTGCGGCGCCTCAGCTCCTTCAACAGCAGCTTGATGGAGGGCAGCTGGGTCACACGGGCTCCCTGCACTCCTTGCGGTGGCCTGTGCCAGGGGAAGGGGTGGACAAAGAGCCACAAGTGAGGCACAAGCCGCCTTTGCCCTCTCTCAGCTGCCCCGAGGCAGCCGCTGCGGGGCACCTGTCCCCACCCAGCCCGGGAGCGGGCTTTGTGCATCGTGGGGCTACGCCTGCAGCATCCCCCCCCCCAGTGCCGTGCTGGGAGCAGGAGCGGCCCAGGCTGCAGGGCTGGGGCAGGGCTTACCCCAGGAGAGCGCTGAGGCAGAGCTCCTTCAGTGCCCGGGAGCTGCAGGAAGAGAGGAGACCCAGCCTGAGTGCCCGCTGCCTGCCCACCCAGCCTGAGCCAGGCAGAGCCGGGCGTGGGGACAGCCCCAGCGGCAGGACAAAGGCCTGCGGAGCGGACCGAGGCACTGCCCAGCCCTGGCTGCGTGGGACGCAGCCCCCCAACTCACCAGAAAGTGACGATGAGGGAGCCTTCGGGCCAGAGGAGGACCAGGGAGTTGGTGTCCCTGCTCCTCCTGCTCCTCCTCGTCACCGGCTGCATCCCTGGCTGCGCCGTTGCTGCTGCTCAGCACGTGCAGCTGGCCAGGGGCAGGCAGAGCTTTGGGCGGGGGCTCTTGCCATCGCTGCAGAGAGGAGCGTCAGGGAGCGGTCTGGAGGTAGCCCGGCCCAGTGGCTCCCCTCCAGCGCCTGCCCTGGCCATGGCCACGGCTGCATCTGTCAGCAGGGCACCGGGGGGGCCTGGGGCTGCCACTTGGCTGTCCCCACCCTGGGGCCGGGGCCAGGGCTTAGCAGGAAAGAGAGCTGGGCTCTGGGAGTCTTACTTGGACTTGGCGATGACCAAGATCTCCAAGAAGAGGAGAAGGTCCCTCATCTTGGTCACGCGGCCCTGGGTCACCTGCACGCGCTGGCGCAGCAGCGGCTCGGAGGATGGCTGGGCAGGCTGGCACTGCTGCCCGGGCTCAGGCTCATCCCTGCAGAGGGGACGGTGGCAGGTGTGATCAATGTGGCTGCTGCTGCGGGGCTCGGCCATGCCGGCGTGTCCCGGAGCTGCGGGGGGAGCCTACCTGCGTCTGTGGCAGCAGTTCAGCTGTCCCATCCCGAAGATGATGGTGGAGACGTGTCCTGGGACACGTCTGCGGGGCTCTGGAACGAGCTGAGATGACCAAAGTGACGCTGGTCCCGGTGTCGCGGTGCTGCTGGCTCAGAGCTTCACTCACCAGTGCTGCTCTGTGTACCGGCCCAACACGCACTGACACCGTTGCCACGGCAGCGCTAGGACACAAACAGCGTCTGGGGGTCCTGAACCTCCAACTCGGGCGGGGGGGGGATGCGGGCCGGGGCTCGTGTCACAGGTGGGGTGGGGCTCAGGGGTATCCCCCCCTCATAGAATCATGGAATATCCCGAGTTTGAAAGGACCCATAAGGATCATGGAGTCCAGCTCCTGGCTCCACACAGGGCCAGCCAAGTCAGAGCATGGGGCCGAGGGCATTGTCCATAGGCTTCTTGACCTCAGTCAAGCTGGGTGCTGTGACCCCTTCCCTGGGGAGCCTGTGCCAAGTGCCTGACCATCTTCTCAGGAAAGAACCTCTTGTCTCAGCTTCATACCGTTCCCTCGGGTTCTGTTGCTGGCAGCCAAAGAGAGGAGGTGGGTGCCTGCCCCTTCCCTCCCCCTCTGGGTGCACCGCTGGCTCCTGGTTAACTTGCTGTCGACCAAGACCCCCAAATTCCTCTCCGCACGGCTGGCCTCCAGCGTCTGATTCCCCAAGTCTCTCTGCGTAGCCAGGCTTGTCTCTTCTCAGGTGCAGAAGAATCCAGCCCTTGCCCTTGTTCAGTTTCGTGTGGTTGGTAATTGCTCAGGTTTCTCATCTGTCCAGGTGTCTCTGCAAGGCTTCTCCACCCTCAAAGGAGTCAAAAGCTCCTCCCATTTGGGTGTCATCTGCAAATTCACTGACCTGGACACCCTCACGGCCTGTGTCCAGGTCATTTATGAAAACATTAAAAAGACCTGGACCTAAAATGGAGCCCTGGGGAACCCCACTAGGGACTGGTCAGCAGCCAGA
>JAKCOZ010001043.1:0-25708 GCA_022605955.1 Rallus limicola
GGGAGTTATTGCTGGACGTTTAGCATGTTTTGAACTGCAGTCTGCTAGGGCCGAGAAAAGCACCGTAGGAGGTTCCAGGCATGTTCCCTCTTTCCAGGCAAAGGAAAAGGCTGAGAGCCAAAGTGACAGGGTCTGCTTGTGTGTCCTGTTAGGAGGTTTCAGACAAGCTATGCCTTTCAGTCCTAGCTTCTTTACTTTGGGAGTTATTGCTGGACGTTTAGCATGTTTTGAACTGCAGTCTGCTAGGGCCGAGAAAAGCACCGTAGGAGGTTCCAGGCATGTTCCCTCTTTCCAGGCAAAGGAAAAGGCTGAGAGCCAAAGTGACAGGGTCTGTTTGTGTGTCCTGTTAGGAGGTTTCAGACAAGCTATGCCTTTCATGCCTAGCTTCTTTACTTTGGGAGTTATTGCTGGACGTTTAGCATGTTTTGAACTGCAGTCTGCTAGGGCCGAGAAAAGCACCGTAGGAGCTTCCAGGCATGTTCCCTCTTTCCAGGCAAAGGAAAAGGCTGAGAGCCAAAGTGACAGGGTCTGCTTGTGTGTCCTGTTAGGAGGTTTCAGACAAGCTATGCCTTTCATGCCTAGCTTCTTTACTTTGGGAGTAATTGCTGGACGTTTAGCATGTTTTGAACTGCAGTCTGCTAGGGCCGAGAAAAGCACCGTAGGAGCTTCCAGGCATGTTCCCTCTTTCCAGGCAAAGGAAAAGGCTGAGAGCCAAAGTGACAGGGTCTGCTTGTGTGTCCTGTTAGGAGGTTTCAGACAAGCTATGCCTTTCATGCCTAGCTTCTTTACTTTGGGAGTTATTGCTGGACGTTTAGCATGTTTTGAACTGCAGTCTGCTAGGGCCGAGAAAAGCACCGTAGGAGCTTCCAGGCATGTTCCCTCTTTCCAGGCAAAGGAAAAGGCTGAGAGCCAAAGTGACAGGGTCTGTTTGTGTGTCCTGTTAAGAGGTTTCAGACAAGCTATGCCTTTCAGGCCTAGCTTCTTTACTTTGGGAGTTATTGCTGGACGTTTAGCATGTTTTGAACTGCAGTCTGCTAGGGCCGAGAAAAGCACCGTAGGAGCTTCCAGGCATGTTCCCTCTTTCCAGGCAAAGGAAAAGGCTGAGAGCCAAAGTGACAGGGTCTGTTTGTGTGTCCTGTTAAGAGGTTTCAGACAAGCTATGCCTTTCAGGCCTAGCTTCTTTACTTTGGGAGTTATTGCTGGACGTTTAGCATGTTTTGAACTGCAGTCTGCTAGGGCCGAGAAAAGCACCGTAGGAGGTTCCAGGCATGTTCCCTCTTTCCAGGCAAAGGAAAAGGCTGAGAGCCAAAGTGACAGGGTCTGCTTGTGTGTCCTGTTAGGAGGTTTCAGACAAGCTATGCCTTTCATGCCTAGCTTCTTTACTTTGGGAGTTATTGCTGGACGTTTAGCATGTTTTGAACTGCAGTCTGCTAGGGCCGAGAAAAGCACCGTAGGAGCTTCCAGGCATGTTCCCTCTTTCCAGGCAAAGGAAAAGGCTGAGAGCCAAAGTGACAGGGTCTGCTTGTGTGTCCTGTTAGGAGGTTTCAGACAAGCTATGCCTTTCAGTCCTAGCTTCTTTACTTTGGGAGTTATTGCTGGACGTTTAGCATGTTTTGAACTGCAGTCTGCTAGGGCCGAGAAAAGCACCGTAGGAGCTTCCAGGCATGTTCCCTCTTTCCAGGCAAAGGAAAAGGCTGAGAGCCAAAGTGACAGGGTCTGCTTGTGTGTCCTGTTAGGAGGTTTCAGACAAGCTATGCCTTTCATGCCTAGCTTCTTTACTTTGGGAGTTATTGCTGGACGTTTAGCATGTTTTGAACTGCAGTCTGCTAGGGCCGAGAAAAGCACCGTAGGAGGTTCCAGGCATGTTCCCTCTTTCCAGGCAAAGGAAAAGGCTGAGAGCCAAAGTGACAGGGTCTGCTTGTGTGTCCTGTTAGGAGGTTTCAGACAAGCTATGCCTTTCAGTCCTAGCTTCTTTACTTTGGGAGTTATTGCTGGACGTTAGCATGTTTTGAACTGCAGTCTGCTAGGGCCGAGAAAAGCACGGTAGGAGCTTCCAGGCATGTTCCCTCTTTCCAGGCAAAGGAAAAGGCTGAGAGCCAAAGTGACAGGGTCTGCTTGTGTGTCCTGTTAGGAGGTTTCAGACAAGCTATGCCTTTCAGTCCTAGCTTCTTTACTTTGGGAGTTATTGCTGGACGTTTAGCATGTTTTGAACTGCAGTCTGCTAGGGCCGAGAAAAGCACCGTAGGAGGTTCCAGGCATGTTCCCTCTTTCCAGGCAAAGGAAAAGGCTGAGAGCCAAAGTGACAGGGTCTGTTTGTGTGTCCTGTTAGGAGGTTTCAGACAAGCTATGCCTTTCATGCCTAGCTTCTTTACTTTGGGAGTTATTGCTGGACGTTTAGCATGTTTTGAACTGCAGTCTGCTAGGGCCGAGAAAAGCACCGTAGGAGCTTCCAGGCATGTTCCCTCTTTCCAGGCAAAGGAAAAGGCTGAGAGCCAAAGTGACAGGGTCTGCTTGTGTGTCCTGTTAGGAGGTTTCAGACAAGCTATGCCTTTCATGCCTAGCTTCTTTACTTTGGGAGTTATTGCTGGACGTTTAGCATGTTTTGAACTGCAGTCTGCTAGGGCCGAGAAAAGCACCGTAGGAGCTTCCAGGCATGTTCCCTCTTTCCAGGCAAAGGAAAAGGCTGAGAGCCAAAGTGACAGGGTCTGCTTGTGTGTCCTGTTAGGAGGTTTCAGACAAGCTATGCCTTTCATGCCTAGCTTCTTTACTTTGGGAGTTATTGCTGGACGTTTAGCATGTTTTGAACTGCAGTCTGCTAGGGCCGAGAAAAGCACCGTAGGAGCTTCCAGGCATGTTCCCTCTTTCCAGGCAAAGGAAAAGGCTGAGAGCCAAAGTGACAGGGTCTGTTTGTGTGTCCTGTTAAGAGGTTTCAGACAAGCTATGCCTTTCAGGCCTAGCTTCTTTACTTTGGGAGTTATTGCTGGACGTTTAGCATGTTTTGAACTGCAGTCTGCTAGGGCCGAGAAAAGCACCGTAGGAGCTTCCAGGCATGTTCCCTCTTTCCAGGCAAAGGAAAAGGCTGAGAGCCAAAGTGACAGGGTCTGTTTGTGTGTCCTGTTAAGAGGTTTCAGACAAGCTATGCCTTTCAGGCCTAGCTTCTTTACTTTGGGAGTTATTGCTGGACGTTTAGCATGTTTTGAACTGCAGTCTGCTAGGGCCGAGAAAAGCACCGTAGGAGGTTCCAGGCATGTTCCCTCTTTCCAGGCAAAGGAAAAGGCTGAGAGCCAAAGTGACAGGGTCTGCTTGTGTGTCCTGTTAGGAGGTTTCAGACAAGCTATGCCTTTCATGCCTAGCTTCTTTACTTTGGGAGTTATTGCTGGACGTTTAGCATGTTTTGAACTGCAGTCTGCTAGGGCCGAGAAAAGCACCGTAGGAGCTTCCAGGCATGTTCCCTCTTTCCAGGCAAAGGAAAAGGCTGAGAGCCAAAGTGACAGGGTCTGCTTGTGTGTCCTGTTAGGAGGTTTCAGACAAGCTATGCCTTTCAGTCCTAGCTTCTTTACTTTGGGAGTTATTGCTGGACGTTTAGCATGTTTTGAACTGCAGTCTGCTAGGGCCGAGAAAAGCACCGTAGGAGCTTCCAGGCATGTTCCCTCTTTCCAGGCAAAGGAAAAGGCTGAGAGCCAAAGTGACAGGGTCTGCTTGTGTGTCCTGTTAGGAGGTTTCAGACAAGCTATGCCTTTCATGCCTAGCTTCTTTACTTTGGGAGTTATTGCTGGACGTTTAGCATGTTTTGAACTGCAGTCTGCTAGGGCTGAGAAAAGCACCGTAGGAGCTTCCAGGCATGTTCCCTCTTTCCAGGCAAAGGAAAAGGCTGAGAGCCAAAGTGACAGGGTCTGCTTGTGTGTCCTGTTAGGAGGTTTCAGACAAGCTATGCCTTTCAGTCCTAGCTTCTTTACTTTGGGAGTTATTGCTGGACGTTTAGCATGTTTTGAACTGCAGTCTGCTAGGGCCGAGAAAAGCACGGTAGGAGCTTCCAGGCATGTTCCCTCTTTCCAGGCAAAGGAAAAGGCTGAGAGCCAAAGTGACAGGGTCTGCTTGTGTGTCCTGTTAAGAGGTTTCAGACAAGCTATGCCTTTCAGTCCTAGCTTCTTTACTTTGGGAGTTATTGCTGGACGTTTAGCATGTTTTGAACTGCAGTCTGCTAGGGCCGAGAAAAGCACCGTAGGAGGTTCCAGGCATGTTCCCTCTTTCCAGGCAAAGGAAAAGGCTGAGAGCCAAAGTGACAGGGTCTGTTTGTGTGTCCTGTTAAGAGGTTTCAGACAAGCTATGCCTTTCATGCCTAGCTTCTTTACTTTGGGAGTTATTGCTGGACGTTTAGCATGTTTTGAACTGCAGTCTGCTAGGGCCGAGAAAAGCACCGTAGGAGCTTCCAGGCATGTTCCCTCATTCCAGGCAAAGGAAAAGGCTGAGAGCCAAAGTGACAGGGTCTGCTTGTGTGTCCTGTTAGGAGGTTTCAGACAAGCTATGCCTTTCATGCCTAGCTTCTTTACTTTGGGAGTTATTGCTGGACGTTTAGCATGTTTTGAACTGCAGTCTGCTAGGGCCGAGAAAAGCACCGTAGGAGCTTCCAGGCATGTTCCCTCTTTCCAGGCAAAGGAAAAGGCTGAGAGCCAAAGTGACAGGGTCTGCTTGTGTGTCCTGTTAGGAGGTTTCAGACAAAGCTATGCCTTTCATGCCTAGCTTCTTTACTTTGGGAGTTATTGCTGGACGTTTAGCATGTTTTGAACTGCAGTCTGCAAGGGCCGAGAAAAGCACCGTAGGAGGTTCCAGGCATGTTCCCTCTTTCCAGGCAAAGGAAAAGGCTGAGAGCCAAAGTGACAGGGTCTGTTTGTGTGTCCTGTTAAGAGGTTTCAGACAAGCTATGCCTTTCAGGCCTAGCTTCTTTACTTTGGGAGTTATTGCTGGACGTTTAGCATGTTTTGAACTGCAGTCTGCTAGGGCCGAGAAAAGCACGGTAGGAGCTTCCAGGCATGTTCCCTCTTTCCAGGCAAAGGAAAAGGCTGAGAGCCAAAGTGACAGGGTCTGTTTGTGTGTCCTGTTAAGAGGTTTCAGACAAGCTATGCCTTTCAGGCCTAGCTTCTTTACTTTGGGAGTTATTGCTGGACGTTTAGCATGTTTTGAACTGCAGTCTGCTAGGGCCGAGAAAAGCACCGTAGGAGCTTCCAGGCATGTTCCCTCTTTCCAGGCAAAGGAAAAGGCTGAGAGCCAAAGTGACAGGGTCTGCTTGTGTGTCCTGTTAGGAGGTTTCAGACAAGCTATGCCTTTCATGCCTAGCTTCTTTACTTTGGGAGTTATTGCTGGACGTTTAGCATGTTTTGAACTGCAGTCTGCTAGGGCCGAGAAAAGCACCGTAGGAGCTTCCAGGCATGTTCCCTCTTTCCAGGCAAAGGAAAAGGCTGAGAGCCAAAGTGACAGGGTCTGCTTGTGTGTCCTGTTAGGAGGTTTCAGACAAGCTATGCCTTTCAGTCCTAGCTTCTTTACTTTGGGAGTTATTGCTGGACGTTTAGCATGTTTTGAACTGCAGTCTGCTAGGGCCGAGAAAAGCACCGTAGGAGCTTCCAGGCATGTTTCCCTCTTTCCAGGCAAAGGAAAAGGCTGAGAGCCAAAGTGACAGGGTCTGCTTGTGTGTCCTGTTAGGAGGTTTCAGACAAGCTATGCCTTTCATGCCTAGCTTCTTTACTTTGGGAGTTATTGCTGGACGTTTAGCATGTTTTGAACTGCAGTCTGCTAGGGCTGAGAAAAGCACCGTAGGAGCTTCCAGGCATGTTCCCTCTTTCCAGGCAAAGGAAAAGGCTGAGAGCCAAAGTGACAGGGTCTGCTTGTGTGTCCTGTTAGGAGGTTTCAGACAAGCTATGCCTTTCAGTCCTAGCTTCTTTACTTTGGGAGTTATTGCTGGACGTTTAGCATGTTTTGAACTGCAGTCTGCTAGGGCCGAGAAAAGCACGGTAGGAGCTTCCAGGCATGTTCCCTCTTTCCAGGCAAAGGAAAAGGCTGAGAGCCAAAGTGACAGGGTCTGCTTGTGTGTCCTGTTAGGAGGTTTCAGACAAGCTATGCCTTTCAGTCCTAGCTTCTTTACTTTGGGAGTTATGGACGTTTAGCATGTTTTGAACTGCAGTCTGCTAGGGCCGAGAAAAGCACCGTAGGAGGTTCCAGGCATGTTCCCTCTTTCCAGGCAAAGGAAAAGGCTGAGAGCCAAAGTGACAGGGTCTGTTTGTGTGTCCTGTTAGGAGGTTTCAGACAAGCTATGCCTTTCATGCCTAGCTTCTTTACTTTGGGAGTTATTGCTGGACGTTTAGCATGTTTTGAACTGCAGTCTGCTAGGGCCGAGAAAAGCACCGTAGGAGCTTCCAGGCATGTTCCCTCTTTCCAGGCAAAGGAAAAGGCTGAGAGCCAAAGTGACAGGGTCTGCTTGTGTGTCCTGTTAGGAGGTTTCAGACAAGCTATGCCTTTCATGCCTAGCTTCTTTACTTTGGGAGTTATTGCTGGACGTTTAGCATGTTTTGAACTGCAGTCTGCTAGGGCCGAGAAAAGCACCGTAGGAGCTTCCAGGCATGTTCCCTCTTTCCAGGCAAAGGAAAAGGCTGAGAGCCAAAGTGACAGGGTCTGCTTGTGTGTCCTGTTAGGAGGTTTCAGACAAGCTATGCCTTTCATGCCTAGCTTCTTTACTTTGGGAGTTATTGCTGGACGTTTAGCATGTTTTGAACTGCAGTCTGCTAGGGCCGAGAAAAGCACCGTAGGAGCTTCCAGGCATGTTCCCTCTTTCCAGGCAAAGGAAAAGGCTGAGAGCCAAAGTGACAGGGTCTGTTTGTGTGTCCTGTTAAGAGGTTTCAGACAAGCTATGCCTTTCAGGCCTAGCTTCTTTACTTTGGGAGTTATTGCTGGACGTTTAGCATGTTTTGAACTGCAGTCTGCTAGGGCCGAGAAAAGCACCGTAGGAGCTTCCAGGCATGTTCCCTCTTTCCAGGCAAAGGAAAAGGCTGAGAGCCAAAGTGACAGGGTCTGTTTGTGTGTCCTGTTAAGAGGTTTCAGACAAGCTATGCCTTTCAGGCCTAGCTTCTTTACTTTGGGAGTTATTGCTGGACGTTTAGCATGTTTTGAACTGCAGTCTGCTAGGGCCGAGAAAAGCACCGTAGGAGGTTCCAGGCATGTTCCCTCTTTCCAGGCAAAGGAAAAGGCTGAGAGCCAAAGTGACAGGGTCTGCTTGTGTGTCCTGTTAGGAGGTTTCAGACAAGCTATGCCTTTCATGCCTAGCTTCTTTACTTTGGGAGTTATTGCTGGACGTTTAGCATGTTTTGAACTGCAGTCTGCTAGGGCCGAGAAAAGCACCGTAGGAGCTTCCAGGCATGTTCCCTCTTTCCAGGCAAAGGAAAAGGCTGAGAGCCAAAGTGACAGGGTCTGCTTGTGTGTCCTGTTAGGAGGTTTCAGACAAGCTATGCCTTTCAGTCCTAGCTTCTTTACTTTGGGAGTTATTGCTGGACGTTTAGCATGTTTTGAACTGCAGTCTGCTAGGGCCGAGAAAAGCACCGTAGGAGCTTCCAGGCATGTTCCCTCTTTCCAGGCAAAGGAAAAGGCTGAGAGCCAAAGTGACAGGGTCTGCTTGTGTGTCCTGTTAGGAGGTTTCAGACAAGCTATGCCTTTCATGCCTAGCTTCTTTACTTTGGGAGTTATTGCTGGACGTTTAGCATGTTTTGAACTGCAGTCTGCTAGGGCTGAGAAAAGCACCGTAGGAGCTTCCAGGCATGTTCCCTCTTTCCAGGCAAAGGAAAAGGCTGAGAGCCAAAGTGACAGGGTCTGCTTGTGTGTCCTGTTAGGAGGTTTCAGACAAGCTATGCCTTTCAGTCCTAGCTTCTTTACTTTGGGAGTTATTGCTGGACGTTTAGCATGTTTTGAACTGCAGTCTGCTAGGGCCGAGAAAAGCACGGTAGGAGCTTCCAGGCATGTTCCCTCTTTCCAGGCAAAGGAAAAGGCTGAGAGCCAAAGTGACAGGGTCTGCTTGTGTGTCCTGTTAAGAGGTTTCAGACAAGCTATGCCTTTCAGTCCTAGCTTCTTTACTTTGGGAGTTATTGCTGGACGTTTAGCATGTTTTGAACTGCAGTCTGCTAGGGCCGAGAAAAGCACCGTAGGAGGTTCCAGGCATGTTCCCTCTTTCTTCCAGGCAAAGGAAAAGGCTGAGAGCCAAAGTGACAGGGTCTGTTTGTGTGTCCTGTTAAGAGGTTTCAGACAAGCTATGCCTTTCATGCCTAGCTTCTTTACTTTGGGAGTTATTGCTGGACGTTTAGCATGTTTTGAACTGCAGTCTGCTAGGGCCGAGAAAAGCACCGTAGGAGCTTCCAGGCATGTTCCCTCATTCCAGGCAAAGGAAAAGGCTGAGAGCCAAAGTGACAGGGTCTGCTTGTGTGTCCTGTTAGGAGGTTTCAGACAAGCTATGCCTTTCATGCCTAGCTTCTTTACTTTGGGAGTTATTGCTGGACGTTTAGCATGTTTTGAACTGCAGTCTGCTAGGGCCGAGAAAAGCACCGTAGGAGCTTCCAGGCATGTTCCCTCTTTCCAGGCAAAGGAAAAGGCTGAGAGCCAAAGTGACAGGGTCTGCTTGTGTGTCCTGTTAGGAGGTTTCAGACAAAGCTATGCCTTTCATGCCTAGCTTCTTTACTTTGGGAGTTATTGCTGGACGTTTAGCATGTTTTGAACTGCAGTCTGCAAGGGCCGAGAAAAGCACCGTAGGAGGTTCCAGGCATGTTCCCTCTTTCCAGGCAAAGGAAAAGGCTGAGAGCCAAAGTGACAGGGTCTGTTTGTGTGTCCTGTTAAGAGGTTTCAGACAAGCTATGCCTTTCAGGCCTAGCTTCTTTACTTTGGGAGTTATTGCTGGACGTTTAGCATGTTTTGAACTGCAGTCTGCTAGGGCCGAGAAAAGCACGGTAGGAGCTTCCAGGCATGTTCCCTCTTTCCAGGCAAAGGAAAAGGCTGAGAGCCAAAGTGACAGGGTCTGTTTGTGTGTCCTGTTAAGAGGTTTCAGACAAGCTATGCCTTTCAGGCCTAGCTTCTTTACTTTGGGAGTTATTGCTGGACGTTTAGCATGTTTTGAACTGCAGTCTGCTAGGGCCGAGAAAAGCACCGTAGGAGCTTCCAGGCATGTTCCCTCTTTCCAGGCAAAGGAAAAGGCTGAGAGCCAAAGTGACAGGGTCTGCTTGTGTGTCCTGTTAGGAGGTTTCAGACAAGCTATGCCTTTCATGCCTAGCTTCTTTACTTTGGGAGTTATTGCTGGACGTTTAGCATGTTTTGAACTGCAGTCTGCTAGGGCCGAGAAAAGCACCGTAGGAGCTTCCAGGCATGTTCCCCTCTTTCCAGGCAAAGGAAAAGGCTGAGAGCCAAAGTGACAGGGTCTGCTTGTGTGTCCTGTTAGGAGGTTTCAGACAAGCTATGCCTTTCATGCCTAGCTTCTTTACTTTGGGAGTTATTGCTGGACGTTTAGCATGTTTTGAACTGCAGTCTGCTAGGGCCGAGAAAAGCACCGTAGTAGGTTCCAGGCATGTTCCCTCTTTCCAGGCAAAGGAAAAGGCTGAGAGCCAAAGTGACAGGGTCTGCTTGTGTGTCCTGTTAGGAGGTTTCAGACAAGCTATGCCTTTCATGCCTAGCTTCTTTACTTTGGGAGTTATTGCTGGACGTTTAGCATGTTTTGAACTGCAGTCTGCTAGGGCTGAGAAAAGCACCGTAGGAGCTTCCAGGCATGTTCCCTCTTTCCAGGCAAAGGAAAAGGCTGAGAGCCAAAGTGACAGGGTCTGCTTGTGTGTCCTGTTAGGAGGTTTCAGACAAGCTATGCCTTTCAGTCCTAGCTTCTTTACTTTGGGAGTTATTGCTGGACGTTTAGCATGTTTTGAACTGCAGTCTGCTAGGGCCGAGAAAAGCACGGTAGGAGCTTCCAGGCATGTTCCCTCTTTCCAGGCAAAGGAAAAGGCTGAGAGCCAAAGTGACAGGGTCTGCTTGTGTGTCCTGTTAGGAGGTTTCAGACAAGCTATGCCTTTCAGTCCTAGCTTCTTTACTTTGGGAGTTATTGCTGGACGTTTAGCATGTTTTGAACTGCAGTCTGCTAGGGCCGAGAAAAGCACCGTAGGAGGTTCCAGGCATGTTCCCTCTTTCCAGGCAAAGGAAAAGGCTGAGAGCCAAAGTGACAGGGTCTGTTTGTGTGTCCTGTTAAGAGGTTTCAGACAAGCTATGCCTTTCATGCCTAGCTTCTTTACTTTGGGAGTTATTGCTGGACGTTTAGCATGTTTTGAACTGCAGTCTGCTAGGGCCGAGAAAAGCACCGTAGGAGCTTCCAGGCATGTTCCCTCATTCCAGGCAAAGGAAAAGGCTGAGAGCCAAAGTGACAGGGTCTGCTTGTGTGTCCTGTTAGGAGGTTTCAGACAAGCTATGCCTTTCATGCCTAGCTTCTTTACTTTGGGAGTTATTGCTGGACGTTTAGCATGTTTTGAACTGCAGTCTGCTAGGGCCGAGAAAAGCACCGTAGGAGCTTCCAGGCATGTTCCCTCTTTCCAGGCAAAGGAAAAGGCTGAGAGCCAAAGTGACAGGGTCTGCTTGTGTGTCCTGTTAGGAGGTTTCAGACAAGCTATGCCTTTCATGCCTAGCTTCTTTACTTTGGGAGTTATTGCTGGACGTTTAGCATGTTTTGAACTGCAGTCTGCTAGGGCCGAGAAAAGCACCGTAGGAGCTTCCAGGCATGTTCCCTCTTTCCAGGCAAAGGAAAAGGCTGAGAGCCAAAGTGACAGGGTCTGCTTGTGTGTCCTGTTAGGAGGTTTCAGACAAGCTATGCCTTTCATGCCTAGCTTCTTTACTTTGGGAGTTATTGCTGGACGTTTAGCATGTTTTGAACTGCAGTCTGCTAGGGCCGAGAAAAGCACCGTAGGAGGTTCCAGGCATGTTCCCTCTTTCCAGGCAAAGGAAAAGGCTGAGAGCCAAAGTGACAGGGTCTGCTTGTGTGTCCTGTTAGGAGGTTTCAGACAAGCTATGCCTTTCAGTCCTAGCTTCTTTACTTTGGGAGTTATTGCTGGACGTTTAGCATGTTTTGAACTGCAGTCTGCTAGGGCCGAGAAAAGCACCGTAGGAGCTTCCAGGCATGTTCCCTCTTTCCAGGCAAAGGAAAAGGCTGAGAGCCAAAGTGACAGGGTCTGCTTGTGTGTCCTGTTAGGAGGTTTCAGACAAGCTATGCCTTTCAGTCCTAGCTTCTTTACTTTGGGAGTTATTGCTGGACGTTTAGCATGTTTTGAACTGCAGTCTGCTAGGGCCGAGAAAAGCACCGTAGGAGCTTCCAGGCATGTTCCCTCTTTCCAGGCAAAGGAAAAGGCTGAGAGCCAAAGTGACAGGGTCTGCTTGTGTGTCCTGTTAGGAGGTTTCAGACAAGCTATGCCTTTCATGCCTAGCTTCTTTACTTTGGGAGTTATTGCTGGACGTTTAGCATGTTTTGAACTGCAGTCTGCTAGGGCCGAGAAAAGCACCGTAGGAGCTTCCAGGCATGTTCCCTCTTTCCAGGCAAAGGAAAAGGCTGAGAGCCAAAGTGACAGGGTCTGCTTGTGTGTCCTGTTAGGAGGTTTCAGACAAGCTATGCCTTTCAGTCCTAGCTTCTTTACTTTGGGAGTTATTGCTGGACGTTTAGCATGTTTTGAACTGCAGTCTGCTAGGGCCGAGAAAAGCACCGTAGGAGCTTCCAGGCATGTTCCCTCTTTCCAGGCAAAGGAAAAGGCTGAGAGCCAAAGTGACAGGGTCTGCTTGTGTGTCCTGTTAGGAGGTTTCAGACAAGCTATGCCTTTCATGCCTAGCTTCTTTACTTTGGGAGTTATTGCTGGACGTTTAGCATGTTTTGAACTGCAGTCTGCTAGGGCCGAGAAAAGCACCGTAGGAGGTTCCAGGCATGTTCCCTCTTTCCAGGCAAAGGAAAAGGCTGAGAGCCAAAGTGACAGGGTCTGTTTGTGTGTCCTGTTAAGAGGTTTCAGACAAGCTATGCCTTTCAGGCCTAGCTTCTTTACTTTGGGAGTTATTGCTGGACGTTTAGCATGTTTTGAACTGCAGTCTGCTAGGGCCGAGAAAAGCACCGTAGGAGCTTCCAGGCATGTTCCCTCTTTCCAGGCAAAGGAAAAGGCTGAGAGCCAAAGTGACAGGGTCTGTTTGTGTGTCCTGTTAAGAGGTTTCAGACAAGCTATGCCTTTCATGCCTAGCTTCTTTACTTTGGGAGTTATTGCTGGACGTTTAGCATGTTTTGAACTGCAGTCTGCTAGGGCCGAGAAAAGCACCGTAGGAGGTTCCAGGCATGTTCCCTCTTTCCAGGCAAAGGAAAAGGCTGAGAGCCAAAGTGACAGGGTCTGCTTGTGTGTCCTGTTAGGAGGTTTCAGACAAGCTATGCCTTTCATGCCTAGCTTCTTTACTTTGGGAGTTATTGCTGGACGTTTAGCATGTTTTGAACTGCAGTCTGCTAGGGCCGAGAAAAGCACCGTAGGAGGTTCCAGGCATGTTCCCTCTTTCCAGGCAAAGGAAAAGGCTGAGAGCCAAAGTGACAGGGTCTGCTTGTGTGTCCTGTTAGGAGGTTTCAGACAAGCTATGCCTTTCAGTCCTAGCTTCTTTACTTTGGGAGTTATTGCTGGACGTTTAGCATGTTTTGAACTGCAGTCTGCTAGGGCCGAGAAAAGCACCGTAGGAGCTTCCAGGCATGTTCCCTCTTTCCAGGCAAAGGAAAAGGCTGAGAGCCAAAGTGACAGGGTCTGCTTGTGTGTCCTGTTAGGAGGTTTCAGACAAGCTATGCCTTTCATGCCTAGCTTCTTTACTTTGGGAGTTATTGCTGGACGTTTAGCATGTTTTGAACTGCAGTCTGCTAGGGCCGAGAAAAGCACCGTAGGAGGTTCCAGGCATGTTCCCTCTTTCCAGGCAAAGGAAAAGGCTGAGAGCCAAAGTGACAGGGTCTGTTTTTGTGTCCTGTTAAGAGGTTTCAGACAAGCTATGCCTTTCATGCCTAGCTTCTTTACTTTGGGAGTTATTGCTGGACGTTTAGCATGTTTTGAACTGCAGTCTGCTAGGGCCGAGAAAAGCACCGTAGGAGCTTCCAGGCATGTTCCCTCTTTCCAGGCAAAGGAAAAGGCTGAGAGCCAAAGTGACAGGGTCTGTTTGTGTGTCCTGTTAAGAGGTTTCAGACAAGCTATGCCTTTCAGGCCTAGCTTCTTTACTTTGGGAGTTATTGCTGGACGTTTAGCATGTTTTGAACTGCAGTCTGCTAGGGCCGAGAAAAGCACCGTAGGAGCTTCCAGGCATGTTCCCTCTTTCCAGGCAAAGGAAAAGGCTGAGAGCCAAAGTGACAGGGTCTGCTTGTGTGTCCTGTTAGGAGGTTTCAGACAAGCTATGCCTTTCATGCCTAGCTTCTTTACTTTGGGAGTTATTGCTGGACGTTTAGCATGTTTTGAACTGCAGTCTGCTAGGGCCGAGAAAAGCACCGTAGGAGCTTCCAGGCATGTTCCCTCTTTCCAGGCAAAGGAAAAGGCTGAGAGCCAAAGTGACAGGGTCTGCTTGTGTGTCCTGTTAGGAGGTTTCAGACAAGCTATGCCTTTCAGTCCTAGCTTCTTTACTTTGGGAGTTATTGCTGGACGTTTAGCATGTTTTGAACTGCAGTCTGCTAGGGCCGAGAAAAGCACCGTAGGAGGTTCCAGGCATGTTCCCTCTTTCCAGGCAAAGGAAAAGGCTGAGAGCCAAAGTAACAGGGTCTGCTTGTGTGTCCTGTTAGGAGGTTTCAGACAAGCTATGCCTTTCATGCCTAGCTTCTTTACTTTGGGAGTTATTGCTGGACGTTTAGCATGTTTTGAACTGCAGTCTGCTAGGGCTGAGAAAAGCACCGTAGGAGGTTCCAGGCATGTTCCCTCTTTCCAGGCAAAGGAAAAGGCTGAGAGCCAAAGTGACAGGGTCTGCTTGTGTGTCCTGTTAGGAGGTTTCAGACAAGCTATGCCTTTCATGCCTAGCTTCTTTACTTTGGGAGTTATTGCTGGACGTTTAGCATGTTTTGAACTGCAGTCTGCTAGGGCCGAGAAAAGCACCGTAGGAGCTTCCAGGCATGTTCCCTATTTCCAGGCAAAGGAAAAGGCTGAGAGCCAAAGTGACAGGGTCTGCTTGTGTGTCCTGTTAGGAGGTTTCAGACAAGCTATGCCTTTCAGTCCTAGCTTCTTTACTTTGGGAGTTATTGCTGGACGTTTAGCATGTTTTGAACTGCAGTCTGCTAGGGCCGAGAAAAGCACCGTAGGAGGTTCCAGGCATGTTCCCTCTTTCCAGGCAAAGGAAAAGGCTGAGAGCCAAAGTGACAGGGTCTGTTTGTGTGTCCTGTTAAGAGGTTTCAGACAAGCTATGCCTTTCATGCCTAGCTTCTTTACTTTGGGAGTTATTGCTGGACGTTTAGCATGTTTTGAACTGCAGTCTGCTAGGGCCGAGAAAAGCACCGTAGGAGCTTCCAGGCATGTTCCCTCATTCCAGGCAAAGGAAAAGGCTGAGAGCCAAAGTGACAGGGTCTGCTTATGTGTCCTGTTAGGAGGTTTCAGACAAGCTATGCCTTTCATGCCTAGCTTCTTTACTTTGGGAGTTATTGCTGGACGTTTAGCATGTTTTGAACTGCAGTCTGCTAGGGCCGAGAAAAGCACCGTAGGAGCTTCCAGGCATGTTCCCTCTTTCCAGGCAAAGGAAAAGGCTGAGAGCCAAAGTGACAGGGTCTGCTTGTGTGTCCTGTTAGGAGGTTTCAGACAAGCTATGCCTTTCAGTCCTAGCTTCTTTACTTTGGGAGTTATTGCTGGACGTTTAGCATGTTTTGAACTGCAGTCTGCTAGGGCCGAGAAAAGCACCGTAGGAGCTTCCAGGCATGTTCCCTCTTTCCAGGCAAAGGAAAAGGCTGAGAGCCAAAGTGACAGGGTCTGTTTGTGTGTCCTGTTAAGAGGTTTCAGACAAGCTATGCCTTTCAGGCCTAGCTTCTTTACTTTGGGAGTTATTGCTGGACGTTTAGCATGTTTTGAACTGCAGTCTGCTAGGGCCGAGAAAAGCACCGTAGGAGCTTCCAGGCATGTTCCCTCTTTCCAGGCAAAGGAAAAGGCTGAGAGCCAAAGTGACAGGGTCTGCTTGTGTGTCCTGTTAGGAGGTTTCAGACAAGCTATGCCTTTCATGCCTAGCTTCTTTACTTTGGGAGTTATTGCTGGACGTTTAGCATGTTTTGAACTGCAGTCTGCTAGGGCCGAGAAAAGCACCGTAGGAGGTTCCAGGCATGTTCCCTCTTTCCAGGCAAAGGAAAAGGCTGAGAGCCAAAGTGACAGGGTCTGCTTGTGTGTCCTGTTAGGAGGTTTCAGACAAGCTATGCCTTTCATGCCTAGCTTCTTTACTTTGGGAGTTATTGCTGGACGTTTAGCATGTTTTGAACTGCAGTCTGCTAGGGCCGAGAAAAGCACCGTAGGAGGTTCCAGGCATGTTCCCTCTTTCCAGGCAAAGGAAAAGGCTGAGAGCCAAAGTGACAGGGTCTGCTTGTGTGTCCTGTTAGGAGGTTTCAGACAAGCTATGCCTTTCATGCCTAGCTTCTTTACTTTGGGAGTTATTGCTGGACGTTTAGCATGTTTTGAACTGCAGTCTGCTAGGGCCGAGAAAAGCACCGTAGGAGCTTCCAGGCATGTTCCCTCTTTCCAGGCAAAGGAAAAGGCTGAGAGCCAAAGTGACAGGGTCTGCTTGTGTGTCCTGTTAGGAGGTTTCAGACAAGCTATGCCTTTCAGTCCTAGCTTCTTTACTTTGGGAGTTATTGCTGGACGTTTAGCATGTTTTGAACTGCAGTCTGCTAGGGCCGAGAAAAGCACCGTAGGAGGTTCCAGGCATGTTCCCTCTTTCCAGGCAAAGGAAAAGGCTGAGAGCCAAAGTGACAGGGTCTGCTTGTGTGTCCTGTTAGGAGGTTTCAGACAAGCTATGCCTTTCAGTCCTAGCTTCTTTACTTTGGGAGTTATTGCTGGACGTTTAGCATGTTTTGAACTGCAGTCTGCTAGGGCCGAGAAAAGCACCGTAGGAGCTTCCAGGCATGTTCCCTCTTTCCAGGCAAAGGAAAAGGCTGAGAGCCAAAGTGACAGGGTCTGCTTGTGTGTCCTGTTAGGAGGTTTCAGACAAGCTATGCCTTTCAGTCCTAGCTTCTTTACTTTGGGAGTTATTGCTGGACGTTTAGCATGTTTTGAACTGCAGTCTGCTAGGGCCGAGAAAAGCACCGTAGGAGGTTCCAGGCATGTTCCCTCTTTCCAGGCAAAGGAAAAGGCTGAGAGCCAAAGTGACAGGGTCTGCTTGTGTGTCCTGTTAGGAGGTTTCAGACAAGCTATGCCTTTCAGTCCTAGCTTCTTTACTTTGGGAGTTATTGCTGGACGTTTAGCATGTTTTGAACTGCAGTCTGCTAGGGCCGAGAAAAGCACCGTAGGAGCTTCCAGGCATGTTCCCTCTTTCCAGGCAAAGGAAAAGGCTGAGAGCCAAAGTGACAGGGTCTGCTTGTGTGTCCTGTTAGGAGGTTTCAGACAAGCTATGCCTTTCAGTCCTAGCTTCTTTACTTTGGGAGTTATTGCTGGACGTTTAGCATGTTTTGAACTGCAGTCTGCTAGGGCCGAGAAAAGCACCGTAGGAGCTTCCAGGCATGTTCCCTCTTTCCAGGCAAAGGAAAAGGCTGAGAGCCAAAGTGACAGGGTCTGCTTGTGTGTCCTGTTAGGAGGTTTCAGACAAGCTATGCCTTTCAGTCCTAGCTTCTTTACTTTGGGAGTTATTGCTGGACGTTTAGCATGTTTTGAACTGCAGTCTGCTAGGGCCGAGAAAAGCACCGTAGGAGCTTCCAGGCATGTTCCCTCTTTCCAGGCAAAGGAAAAGGCTGAGAGCCAAAGTGACAGGGTCTGTTTGTGTGTCCTGTTAAGAGGTTTCAGACAAGCTATGCCTTTCATGCCTAGCTTCTTTACTTTGGGAGTTATTGCTGGACGTTTAGCATGTTTTGAACTGCAGTCTGCTAGGGCCGAGAAAAGCACCGTAGGAGGTTCCAGGCATGTTCCCTCTTTCCAGGCAAAGGAAAAGGCTGAGAGCCAAAGTGACAGGGTCTGCTTGTGTGTCCTGTTAGGAGGTTTCAGACAAGCTATGCCTTTCATGCCTAGCTTCTTTACTTTGGGAGTTATTGCTGGACGTTTAGCATGTTTTGAACTGCAGTCTGCTAGGGCCGAGAAAAGCACCATAGGAGCTTCCAGGCATGTTCCCTCTTTCCAGGCAAAGGAAAAGGCTGAGAGCCAAAGTGACAGGGTCTGTTTGTGTGTCCTGTTAAGAGGTTTCAGACAAGCTATGCCTTTCAGTCCTAGCTTCTTTACTTTGGGAGTTATTGCTGGACGTTTAGCATGTTTTGAACTGCAGTCTGCTAGGGCCGAGAAAAGCACCGTAGGAGGTTCCAGGCATGTTCCCTCTTTCCAGGCAAAGGAAAAGGCTGAGAGCCAAAGTGACAGGGTCTGCTTGTGTGTCCTGTTAGGAGGTTTCAGACAAGCTATGCCTTTCATGCCTAGCTTCTTTACTTTGGGAGTTATTGCTGGACGTTTAGCATGTTTTGAACTGCAGTCTGCTAGGGCCGAGAAAAGCACCGTAGGAGCTTCCAGGCATGTTCCCTCTTTCCAGGCAAAGGAAAAGGCTGAGAGCCAAAGTGACAGGGTCTGCTTGTGTGTCCTGTTAGGAGGTTTCAGACAAGCTATGCCTTTCAGTCCTAGCTTCTTTACTTTGGGAGTTATTGCTGGACGTTTAGCATGTTTTGAACTGCAGTCTGCTAGGGCTGAGAAAAGCACCGTAGGAGCTTCCAGGCATGTTCCCTCTTTCCAGGCAAAGGAAAAGGCTGAGAGCCAAAGTGACAGGGTCTGCTTGTGTGTCCTGTTAGGAGGTTTCAGACAAGCTATGCCTTTCATGCCTAGCTTCTTTACTTTGGGAGTTATTGCTGGACGTTTAGCATGTTTTGAACTGCAGTCTGCTAGGGTCGAGAAAAGCACCGTAGGAGGTTCCAGGCATGTTCCCTCTTTCCAGGCAAAGGAAAAGGCTGAGAGCCAAAGTGACAGGGTCTGCTTGTGTGTCCTGTTAGGAGGTTTCAGACAAGCTATGCCTTTCAGTCCTAGCTTCTTTACTTTGGGAGTTATTGCTGGACGTTTAGCATGTTTTGAACTGCAGTCTGCTAGGCCGAGAAAAGCACCGTAGGAGCTTCCAGGCATGTTCCCTCTTTCCAGGCAAAGGAAAAGGCTGAGAGCCAAAGTGACAGGGTCTGCTTGTGTGTCCTGTTAGGAGGTTTCAGACAAGCTATGCCTTTCATGCCTAGCTTCTTTACTTTGGGAGTTATTGCTGGACGTTTAGCATGTTTTGAACTGCAGTCTGCTAGGGCCGAGAAAAGCACCGTAGGAGGTTCCAGGCATGTTCCCTCTTTCCAGGCAAAGGAAAAGGCTGAGAGCCAAAGTGACAGGGTCTGCTTGTGTGTCCTGTTAGGAGGTTTCAGACAAGCTATGCATTTCATGCCTAGCTTCTTTACTTTGGGAGTTATTGCTGGACGTTTAGCATGTTTTGAACTGCAGTCTGCTAGGGCCGAGAAAAGCACCGTAGGAGCTTCCAGGCATGTTCCCTCTTTCCAGGCAAAGGAAAAGGCTGAGAGCCAAAGTGACAGGGTCTGCTTGTGTGTCCTGTTAGGAGGTTTCAGACAAGCTATGCCTTTCAGTCCTAGCTTCTTTACTTTGGGAGTTATTGCTGGACGTTTAGCATGTTTTGAACTGCAGTCTGCTAGGGCCGAGAAAAGCACCGTAGGAGCTTCCAGGCATGTTCCCTCTTTCCAGGCAAAGGAAAAGGCTGAGAGCCAAAGTGACAGGGTCTGTTTGTGTGTCCTGTTAAGAGGTTTCAGACAAGCTATGCCTTTCAGTCCTAGCTTCTTTACTTTGGGAGTTATTGCTGGACGTTTAGCATGTTTTGAACTGCAGTCTGCTAGGGCCGAGAAAAGCACCGTAGGAGCTTCCAGGCATGTTCCCTCTTTCCAGGCAAAGGAAAAGGCTGAGAGCCAAAGTGACAGGGTCTGCTTGTGTGTCCTGTTAGGAGGTTTCAGACAAGCTATGCCTTTCAGTCCTAGCTTCTTTACTTTGGGAGTTATTGCTGGACGTTTAGCATGTTTTGAACTGCAGTCTGCTAGGGCCGAGAAAAGCACCATAGGAGCTTCCAGGCATGTTCCCTCTTTCCAGGCAAAGGAAAAGGCTGAGAGCCAAAGTGACAGGGTCTGCTTGTGTGTCCTGTTAGGAGGTTTCAGACAAGCTATGCCTTTCATGCCTAGCTTCTTTACTTTGGGAGTTATTGCTGGACGTTTAGCATGTTTTGAACTGCAGTCTGCTAGGGCCGAGAAAAGCACCGTAGGAGCTTCCAGGCATGTTCCCTCTTTCCAGGCAAAGGAAAAGGCTGAGAGCCAAAGTGACAGGGTCTGCTTGTGTGTCCTGTTAGGAGGTTTCAGACAAGCTATGCCTTTCATGCCTAGCTTCTTTACTTTGGGAGTTATTGCTGGACGTTTAGCATGTTTTGAACTGCAGTCTGCTAGGGCCGAGAAAAGCACCGTAGGAGCTTCCAGGCATGTTCCCTCTTTCCAGGCAAAGGAAAAGGCTGAGAGCCAAAGTGACAGGGTCTGCTTGTGTGTCCTGTTAGGAGGTTTCAGACAAGCTATGCCTTTCATGCCTAGCTTCTTTACTTTGGGAGTTATTGCTGGACGTTTAGCATGTTTTGAACTGCAGTCTGCTAGGGGCCGAGAAAAGCACCGTAGGAGGTTCCAGGCATGTTCCCTCTTTCCAGGCAAAGGAAAAGGCTGAGAGCCAAAGTGACAGGGTCTGCTTGTGTGTCCTGTTAGGAGGTTTCAGACAAGCTATGCCTTTCAGTCCTAGCTTCTTTACTTTGGGAGTTATTGCTGGACGTTTTAGCATGTTTTGAACTGCAGTCTGCTAGGGCCGAGAAAAGCACCGTAGGAGCTTCCAGGCATGTTCCCTCTTTCCAGGCAAAGGAAAAGGCTGAGAGCCAAAGTGACAGGGTCTGCTTGTGTGTCCTGTTAGGAGGTTTCAGACAAGCTATGCCTTTCAGTCCTAGCTTCTTTACTTTGGGAGTTATTGCTGGACGTTTAGCATGTTTTGAACTGCAGTCTGCTAGGGCCGAGAAAAGCACCGTAGGAGGTTCCAGGCATGTTCCCTCTTTCCAGGCAAAGGAAAAGGCTGAGAGCCAAAGTGACAGGGTCTGTTTGTGTGTCCTGTTAGGAGGTTTCAGACAAGCTATGCCTTTCATGCCTAGCTTCTTTACTTTGGGAGTTATTGCTGGACGTTTAGCATGTTTTGAACTGCAGTCTGCTAGGGCCGAGAAAAGCACCGTAGGAGCTTCCAGGCATGTTCCCTCTTTCCAGGCAAAGGAAAAGGCTGAGAGCCAAAGTGACAGGGTCTGCTTGTGTGTCCTGTTAGGAGGTTTCAGACAAGCTATGCCTTTCATGCCTAGCTTCTTTACTTTGGGAGTTATTGCTGGACGTTTAGCATGTTTTGAACTGCAGTCTGCTAGGGCCGAGAAAAGCACCGTAGGAGCTTCCAGGCATGTTCCCTCTTTCCAGGCAAAGGAAAAGGCTGAGAGCCAAAGTGACAGGGTCTGCTTGTGTGTCCTGTTAGGAGGTTTCAGACAAGCTATGCCTTTCATGCCTAGCTTCTTTACTTTGGGAGTTATTGCTGGACGTTTAGCATGTTTTTGAACTGCAGTCTGCTAGGGCCGAGAAAAGCACCGTAGGAGCTTCCAGGCATGTTCCCTCTTTCCAGGCAAAGGAAAAGGCTGAGAGCCAAAGTGACAGGGTCTGTTTGTGTGTCCTGTTAAGAGGTTTCAGACAAGCTATGCCTTTCAGGCCTAGCTTCTTTACTTTGGGAGTTATTGCTGGACGTTTAGCATGTTTTGAACTGCAGTCTGCTAGGGCCGAGAAAAGCACCGTAGGAGCTTCCAGGCATGTTCCCTCTTTCCAGGCAAAGGAAAAGGCTGAGAGCCAAAGTGACAGGGTCTGTTTGTGTGTCCTGTTAAGAGGTTTCAGACAAGCTATGCCTTTCAGGCCTAGCTTCTTTACTTTGGGAGTTATTGCTGGACGTTTAGCATGTTTTGAACTGCAGTCTGCTAGGGCCGAGGAAAAGCACCGTAGGAGGTTCCAGGCATGTTCCCTCTTTCCAGGCAAAGGAAAAGGCTGAGAGCCAAAGTGACAGGGTCTGCTTGTGTGTCCTGTTAGGAGGTTTCAGACAAGCTATGCCTTTCATGCCTAGCTTCTTTACTTTGGGAGTTATTGCTGGACGTTTAGCATGTTTTGAACTGCAGTCTGCTAGGGCCGAGAAAAGCACCGTAGGAGCTTCCAGGCATGTTCCCTCTTTCCAGGCAAAGGAAAAGGCTGAGAGCCAAAGTGACAGGGTCTGCTTGTGTGTCCTGTTAGGAGGTTTCAGACAAGCTATGCCTTTCAGTCCTAGCTTCTTTACTTTGGGAGTTATTGCTGGACGTTTAGCATGTTTTGAACTGCAGTCTGCTAGGGCCGAGAAAAGCACCGTAGGAGCTTCCAGGCATGTTCCCTCTTTCCAGGCAAAGGAAAAGGCTGAGAGCCAAAGTGACAGGGTCTGCTTGTGTGTCCTGTTAGGAGGTTTCAGACAAGCTATGCCTTTCATGCCTAGCTTCTTTACTTTGGGAGTTATTGCTGGACGTTTAGCATGTTTTGAACTGCAGTCTGCTAGGGCTGAGAAAAGCACCGTAGGAGCTTCCAGGCATGTTCCCTCTTTCCAGGCAAAGGAAAAGGCTGAGAGCCAAAGTGACAGGGTCTGCTTGTGTGTCCTGTTAGGAGGTTTCAGACAAGCTATGCCTTTCAGTCCTAGCTTCTTTACTTTGGGAGTTATTGCTGGACGTTTAGCATGTTTTGAACTGCAGTCTGCTAGGGCCGAGGAAAAGCACGGTAGGAGCTTCCAGGCATGTTCCCTCTTTCCAGGCAAAGGAAAAGGCTGAGAGCCAAAGTGACAGGGTCTGCTTGTGTGTCCTGTTAGGAGGTTTCAGACAAGCTATGCCTTTCAGTCCTAGCTTCTTTACTTTGGGAGTTATTGCTGGACGTTTAGCATGTTTTGAACTGCAGTCTGCTAGGGCCGAGGAAAAGCACCGTAGGAGCTTCCAGGCATGTTCCCTCTTTCCAGGCAAAGGAAAAGGCTGAGAGCCAAAGTGACAGGGTCTGCTTGTGTGTCCTGTTAGGAGGTTTCAGACAAGCTATGCCTTTCATGCCTAGCTTCTTTACTTTGGGAGTTATTGCTGGACGTTTAGCATGTTTTGAACTGCAGTCTGCTAGGGCCGAGAAAAGCACCGTAGGAGCTTCCAGGCATGTTCCCTCTTTCCAGGCAAAGGAAAAGGCTGAGAGCCAAAGTGACAGGGTCTGCTTGTGTGTCCTGTTAGGAGGTTTCAGACAAGCTATGCCTTTCATGCCTAGCTTCTTTACTTTGGGAGTTATTGCTGGACGTTTAGCATGTTTTGAACTGCAGTCTGCTAGGGCCGAGAAAAGCACCGTAGGAGCTTCCAGGCATGTTCCCTCTTTCCAGGCAAAGGAAAAGGCTGAGAGCCAAAGTGACAGGGTCTGTTTGTGTGTCCTGTTAAGAGGTTTCAGACAAGCTATGCCTTTCAGGCCTAGCTTCTTTACTTTGGGAGTTATTGCTGGACGTTTAGCATGTTTTGAACTGCAGTCTGCTAGGGCCGAGAAAAGCACCGTAGGAGCTTCCAGGCATGTTCCCTCTTTCCAGGCAAAGGAAAAGGCTGAGAGCCAAAGTGACAGGGTCTGTTTGTGTGTCCTGTTAAGAGGTTTCAGACAAGCTATGCCTTTCAGGCCTAGCTTCTTTACTTTGGGAGTTATTGCTGGACGTTTAGCATGTTTTGAACTGCAGTCTGCTAGGGCCGAGATAAGCACCGTAGGAGCTTCCAGGCATGTTCCCTCTTTCCAGGCAAAGGAAAAGGCTGAGAGCCAAAGTGACAGGGTCTGCTTGTGTGTCCTGTTAGGAGGTTTCAGACAAGCTATGCCTTTCATGCCTAGCTTCTTTACTTTGGGAGTTATTGCTGGACGTTTAGCATGTTTTGAACTGCAGTCTGCTAGGGCCGAGGAAAAGCACCGTAGGAGCTTCCAGGCATGTTCCCTCTTTCCAGGCAAAGGAAAAGGCTGAGAGCCAAAGTGACAGGGTCTGCTTGTGTGTCCTGTTAGGAGGTTTCAGACAAGCTATGCCTTTCAGTCCTAGCTTCTTTACTTTGGGAGTTATTGCTGGACGTTTAGCATGTTTTGAACTGCAGTCTGCTAGGGCCGAGAAAAGCACCGTAGGAGCTTCCAGGCATGTTCCCTCTTTCCAGGCAAAGGAAAAGGCTGAGAGCCAAAGTGACAGGGTCTGCTTGTGTGTCCTGTTAGGAGGTTTCAGACAAGCTATGCCTTTCATGCCTAGCTTCTTTACTTTGGGAGTTATTGCTGGACGTTTAGCATGTTTTGAACTGCAGTCTGCTAGGGCTGAGAAAAGCACCGTAGGAGCTTCCAGGCATGTTCCCTCTTTCCAGGCAAAGGAAAAGGCTGAGAGCCAAAGTGACAGGGTCTGCTTGTTGTCCTGTTAGGAGGTTTCAGACAAGCTATGCCTTTCAGTCCTAGCTTCTTTACTTTGGGAGTTATTGCTGGACGTTTAGCATGTTTTGAACTGCAGTCTGCTAGGGCCGAGAAAAGCACGGTAGGAGCTTCCAGGCATGTTCCCTCTTTCCAGGCAAAGGAAAAGGCTGAGAGCCAAAGTGACAGGGTCTGCTTGTGTGTCCTGTTAAGAGGTTTCAGACAAGCTATGCCTTTCAGTCCTAGCTTCTTTACTTTGGGAGTTATTGCTGGACGTTTAGCATGTTTTGAACTGCAGTCTGCTAGGGCCGAGAAAAGCACCGTAGGAGGTTCCAGGCATGTTCCCTCTTTCCAGGCAAAGGAAAAGGCTGAGAGCCAAAGTGACAGGGTCTGTTTGTGTGTCCTGTTAAGAGGTTTCAGACAAGCTATGCCTTTCATGCCTAGCTTCTTTACTTTGGGAGTTATTGCTGGACGTTTAGCATGTTTTGAACTGCAGTCTGCTAGGGCCGAGAAAAGCACCGTAGGAGCTTCCAGGCATGTTCCCTCATTCCAGGCAAAGGAAAAGGCTGAGAGCCAAAGTGACAGGGTCTGCTTGTGTGTCCTGTTAGGAGGTTTCAGACAAGCTATGCCTTTCATGCCTAGCTTCTTTACTTTGGGAGTTATTGCTGGACGTTTAGCATGTTTTGAACTGCAGTCTGCTAGGGCCGAGAAAAGCACCGTAGGAGCTTCCAGGCATGTTCCCTCTTTCCAGGCAAAGGAAAAGGCTGAGAGCCAAAGTGACAGGGTCTGCTTGTGTGTCCTGTTAGGAGGTTTCAGACAAAGCTATGCCTTTCATGCCTAGCTTCTTTACTTTGGGAGTTATTGCTGGACGTTTAGCATGTTTTGAACTGCAGTCTGCAAGGGCCGAGAAAAGCACCGTAGGAGGTTCCAGGCATGTTCCCTCTTTCCAGGCAAAGGAAAAGGCTGAGAGCCAAAGTGACAGGGTCTGTTTGTGTGTCCTGTTAAGAGGTTTCAGACAAGCTATGCCTTTCAGGCCTAGCTTCTTTACTTTGGGAGTTATTGCTGGACGTTTAGCATGTTTTGAACTGCAGTCTGCTAGGGCCGAGAAAAGCACGGTAGGAGCTTCCAGGCATGTTCCCTCTTTCCAGGCAAAGGAAAAGGCTGAGAGCCAAAGTGACAGGGTCTGTTTGTGTGTCCTGTTAAGAGGTTTCAGACAAGCTATGCCTTTCAGGCCTAGCTTCTTTACTTTGGGAGTTATTGCTGGACGTTTAGCATGTTTTGAACTGCAGTCTGCTAGGGCCGAGAAAAGCACCGTAGGAGCTTCCAGGCATGTTCCCTCTTTCCAGGCAAAGGAAAAGGCTGAGAGCCAAAGTGACAGGGTCTGCTTGTGTGTCCTGTTAGGAGGTTTCAGACAAGCTATGCCTTTCATGCCTAGCTTCTTTACTTTGGGAGTTATTGCTGGACGTTTAGCATGTTTTGAACTGCAGTCTGCTAGGGCCGAGAAAAGCACCGTAGGAGCTTCCAGGCATGTTCCCTCTTTCCAGGCAAAGGAAAAGGCTGAGAGCCAAAGTGACAGGGTCTGCTTGTGTGTCCTGTTAGGAGGTTTCAGACAAGCTATGCCTTTCATGCCTAGCTTCTTTACTTTGGGAGTTATTGCTGGACGTTTAGCATGTTTTGAACTGCAGTCTGCTAGGGCCGAGAAAAGCACCGTAGTAGGTTCCAGGCATGTTCCCTCTTTCCAGGCAAAGGAAAAGGCTGAGAGCCAAAGTGACAGGGTCTGCTTGTGTGTCCTGTTAGGAGGTTTCAGACAAGCTATGCCTTTCATGCCTAGCTTCTTTACTTTGGGAGTTATTGCTGGACGTTTAGCATGTTTTGAACTGCAGTCTGCTAGGGCTGAGAAAAGCACCGTAGGAGCTTCCAGGCATGTTCCCTCTTTCCAGGCAAAGGAAAAGGCTGAGAGCCAAAGTGACAGGGTCTGCTTGTGTGTCCTGTTAGGAGGTT
>JAKCOZ010001044.1:0-15000 GCA_022605955.1 Rallus limicola
GCCTGCCTTGTCAGAAATACTTTTTGTAGGGAATTTAGGATTGTTAATATAGTTTTGCTGTTAGTTGTGTTAAAAGAATTAGTGCAAAATCTCTCTCTCAAACAAGGGTTCATTTCAAATACACAGCTCTGCTCTGAATAAGTAAACCCAGGACTGATAAGGAGGAAACATCCCAACGAAGGTTATACCTGGTATAGATAAGAAGAAAACACCCCAAGGATGACTGTGCGTATCTGAAACAATCACAACACAACTACGCATGTGCCAGGGAAAGAAGGTTAAAAGTTCAACCTGAGGACGACTTTGAGCCTTCATCACTGAGACCCCCTGATGACCACCACCACCAGACAGTACGCAGGCGCAACTGGGAGGAGTTTATGGAAACGACTTCTTGGGACTCATTTTAATACGAAGCGGGACAGGTCACGAATATGTATAGGTATAGGAGATGACCTAATGATTTTGGACAGAATATTGTATAAAAATGCCACGAACTCTGACCAAAAGTGTGCCTACTTTGTTAGGTAACCCGCTCTTGCAAGAACGTATAGTAAATTACTGCTTCACTAATGTGTCTAACTCGAGTCCTTTTTTTTAGGACCCTTTTCCCATTTCTAACATTACTTTGTTTCCACTTGTACTTAGGGAGCCTGGCAGAGCGTGGCAGGGAGGGAGGCAACTGCTCGGCAGGCTCTGCTCTTCGGTTTAGGGATGACCCTGAAGCCTAAAGTGCGCTGGAGCGGAACAAAGGGGTGTGGTTGGGGGGGGCGGGGACGGGGACGGGACGGGACGGTGTTCGGTCCGGGAAGAGCTTTCGGCCCCGCCCCCGCTTCTTTGCAGGAGCGCTTTAGGAGCGGTTACTTTGTTTCCACTTGTCCTTAGGGAGCCCGGCAGAGCGTGGCAGGGAGGGAGGCATCTGCTCGGCAGGCTCTGCTCTCCCCTTTAGGAATGATCCTGAAGCCTAAAGTGCGCTGGAGCGGACCGAAGGGGTGTGGTTGAGAAGGAGGGGGGGTAGGGAGGGGAATGGCGGGGGGGGGGGTGCAGGGCTGGGGTTGGGGAGTGGCGGGGGCTGTGGGTGTGGCGGTGTTTGGTCCGGGGGGACCTATCGGCCCCGGCGCCGCTTCTTTGCAGGAGCGCTTTAGGAGCCGTTACTTTGTTTCCACTTGTACTTAGGGAGCCCGAGCGGACCGAAGGGGGGCGGGGCTGAGAGGGGGGTGGGGAGGGGGGGGGGCCCGACCTGCTCTGCTCTCCTCTCCTGTTTAGCAATGACCCTAAACCCTATCGTGTGCGGGAGCAGCTCGTGGGGTGGGGGTGGGGGAGTGGAGGTGAGCTGGGGGGGATGAGGGAGGAGGGCGGTGTTCTGTCCAGGAAGATCTTTCAGCCCCGGCACCGGTTCATTTTTGGGAGCTTATTAGGAGTGGATTCATTTTGTTAGCACTTGTAGAAGTAGGCCCCAGCAGAGGTTGGCAGTGAGTTAGGCTGCTCAGCTCCCGTGGCTGAGAATGCGCCTGAACCCCCAAAGTGGTTGGGGCTACCTGGGAGTGGGGGGGTGTTGTGGGGTAAGGGTCCGTGTGTGTGTTCAGTCAAGGAACAGCTTTTGAACTGAGACGCTTAAAAGGAGTTTTCTTTTTTATTTTTTCTTAAGACGACTTCTATTAGGCCCCGGCAGAGGCTGACAGAGAGCTAGGCCTCGGCTTGGCCTGCTCGGCTCCCTTGTTTAGGGATGCCCCTGAACCCCAATGTTAGGTGCAGCCCCTCATGGGGCTACCTGGGCTTAGGGGTGTGGTACGGGAATGAGGGGCTGTGTGGGTGTCCAGTCCCCGGAAGATCTGTCACCCCGGGAAGTTTATTAGGAACTTCTTTTTTCCTTTCTTTAAGACTCCTTCAAGTAGGCCCTGGCAGAGGCTGGCAGTGGGATAGGAGGCCTCTGCTGGGCCTGCTCTGCTCCTGTGGCTTAGCATGCCCCTGAACCTTACAGTGCTCTAAAGCGGCTCGTGGGCCTACCTACTGGAAGGGTGGGGGTGGGGGTTCAGTCCAGGAAGAGCTTTCCGCTCCAGGATCTTATTAGGAGTTTCTTTCTGGTTTTTTACCCCTTTTAAATGCAGGCCCCGGCAGAAGCTGGGGGTGAGCTAGGCCTCTGCCGGACCTGCTCTGCTCCTGTGGCTTAGCATGCCCCTGAACCTTACAGCGCTCTAAAGCGGCTTGTGGGCCTACCTACTGGAAGGGTGGGGGTGGGGGTTCAGTCCAGGAAGAGCTTTCCGCTCCAGGATCTTATTAGGAGTTTCTTTCTGGTTTTTTACCCCTTTTAAACGCAGGCCCCGGCAGAGGCTGGGGGTGAGCTAGGCCTCTGCCGGGCCTGCTCTGCTCCTGTGGCTTAGCATGCCCCTGAACCTTACAGCGCTCTAAAGCGGCTCGTGGGCCTACCTACTGGAAGGGTGGGGGTGGGGGTTCAGTCCAGGAAGAGCTTTCCGCTCCAGGATCTTATTAGGAGTTTCTTTCTGGTTTTTTACCCCTTTTAAACGCAGGCCCCGGCAGAGGCTGGGGGTGAGCTAGGCCTCTGCCGGGCCTGCTCTGCTCCTGTGGCTTAGCATGCCCCTGAACCTTACAGCGCTCTAAAGCGGCTCGTGGGCCTACCTACTGGAAGGGTGGGGGTGGGGGTTCAGTCCAGGAAGAGCTTTCCGCTCCAGGATCTTATTAGGAGTTTCTTTCTGGTTTTTTACCCCTTTTAAACGCAGGCCCCGGCAGAGGCTGGGGGTGAGCTAGGCCTCTGCCGGGCCTGCTCTGCTCCTGTGGCTTAGCATGCCCCTGAACCTTACAGTGCTCTAAAGCGGCTCGTGGGCCTACCTACTGGAAGGGTGGGGGTGGGGGTTCAGTCCAGGAAGAGCTTTCCGCTCCAGGATCTTATTAGGAGTTTCTTTCTGGTTTTTTACCCCTTTTAAACGCAGGCCCCGGCAGAGGCTGGGGGTGAGCTAGGCCTCTGCCGGGCCTGCTCTGCTCCTGTGGCTTAGCATGCCCCTGAACCTTACAGTGCTCTAAAGCGGCTCGTGGGCCTACCTACTGGAAGGGTGGGGGTGGGGGTTCAGTCCAGGAAGAGCTTTCCGCTCCAGGATCTTATTAGGAGTTTCTTTCTGGTTTTTTACCCCTTTTAAATGCAGGCCCCGGCAGAGGCTGGGGGTGAGTTAGGTCTCTGCCGGGCCTGCTCTGCTCCTGTGGCTTAGCATGCCCCTGAACCTTACAGCGCTCTAAAGCGGCTCGTGGGCCTACCTACTGGAAGGGTGGGGGTGGGGGTTCAGTCCAGGAAGAGCTTTCCGCTCCAGGATCTTATTAGGAGTTTCTTTCTGGTTTTTTACCCCTTTTAAACGCAGGCCCCGGCAGAAGCTGGGGGTGAGCTAGGCCTCTGCCGGGCCTGCTCTGCTCCTGTGGCTTAGCATGCCCCTGAACCTTACAGTGCTCTAAAGCGGCTCGTGGGCCTACCTACTGGAAGGGTGGGGGTGGGGGTTCAGTCCAGGAAGAGCTTTCCGCTCCAGGATCTTATTAGGAGTTTCTTTCTGGTTTTTTACCCCTTTTAAACGCAGGCCCCGGCAGAGGCTGGGGGTGAGCTAGGCCTCTGCCGGGCCTGCTCTGCTCCTGTGGCTTAGCATGCCCCTGAACCTTACAGCGCTCTAAAGCGGCTCGTGGGCCTACCTACTGGAAGGGTGGGGGTGGGGGTTCAGTCCAGGAAGAGCTTTCCGCTCCAGGATCTTATTAGGAGTTTCTTTCTGGTTTTTTACCCCTTTTAAACGCAGGCCCCGGCAGAGGCTGGGGGTGAGCTAGGCCTCTGCCGGGCCTGCTCTGCTCCTGTGGCTTAGCATGCCCCTGAACCTTACAGCGCTCTAAAGCGGCTCGTGGGCCTACCTACTGGAAGGGTGGGGGTGGGGGTTCAGTCCAGGAAGAGCTTTCCGCTCCAGGATCTTATTAGGAGTTTCTTTCTGGTTTTTTACCCCTTTTAAACGCAGGCCCCGGCAGAGGCTGGGGGTGAGCTAGGCCTCTGCCGGGCCTGCTCTGCTCCTGTGGCTTAGCATGCCCCTGAACCTTACAGTGCTCTAAAGCGGCTCGTGGGCCTACCTACTGGAAGGGTGGGGGTGGGGGTTCAGTCCAGGAAGAGCTTTCCGCTCCAGGATCTTATTAGGAGTTTCTTTCTGGTTTTTTACCCCTTTTAAACGCAGGCCCCGGCAGAGGCTGGGGGTGAGCTAGGCCTCTGCCGGGCCTGCTCTGCTCCTGTGGCTTAGCATGCCCCTGAACCTTACAGTGCTCTAAAGCGGCTCGTGGGCCTACCTACTGGAAGGGTGGGGGTGGGGGTTCAGTCCAGGAAGAGCTTTCCGCTCCAGGATCTTATTAGGAGTTTCTTTCTGGTTTTTTACCCCTTTTAAACGCAGGCCCCGGCAGATGCTGGGGGTTAGTTAGGCCTCTGCCGGGCCTGCTCTGCTCCTGTGGCTTAGCATGCCCCTGAACCTTACAGTGCTCTAAAGCGGCTCGTGGGCCTACCTACTGGAAGGGTGGGGGTGGGGGTTCAGTCCAGGAAGAGCTTTCCGCTCCAGGATCTTATTAGGAGTTTCTTTCTGGTTTTTTACCCCTTTTAAATGCAGGCCCCGGCAGAGGCTGGGGGTGAGTTAGGTCTCTGCCGGGCCTGCTCTGCTCCTGTGGCTTAGCATGCCCCTGAACCTTACAGCGCTCTAAAGCGGCTCGTGGGCCTACCTACTGGAAGGGTGGGGGTGGGGGTTCAGTCCAGGAAGAGCTTTCCGCTCCAGGATCTTATTAGGAGTTTCTTTCTGGTTTTTTACCCCTTTTAAACGCAGGCCCCGGCAGAGGCTGGGGGTGAGCTAGGCCTCTGCCGGGCCTGCTCTGCTCCTGTGGCTTAGCATGCCCCTGAACCTTACAGTGCTCTAAAGCGGCTCGTGGGCCTACCTACTGGAAGGGTGGGGGTGGGGGTTCAGTCCAGGAAGAGCTTTCCGCTCCAGGATCTTATTAGGAGTTTCTTTCTGGTTTTTTACCCCTTTTAAACGCAGGCCCCGGCAGAGGCTGGGGGTGAGCTAGGCCTCTGCCGGGCCTGCTCTGCTCCTGTGGCTTAGCATGCCCCTGAACCTTACAGTGCTCTAAAGCGGCTCGTGGGCCTACCTACTGGAAGGGTGGGGGTGGGGGTTCAGTCCAGGAAGAGCTTTCCGCTCCAGGATCTTATTAGGAGTTTCTTTCTGGTTTTTTACCCCTTTTAAACGCAGGCCCCGGCAGAGGCTGGGGGTGAGCTAGGCCATTGCCGGGCCTGCTCTGCTCCTGTGGCTTAGCATGCCCCTGAACCTTACAGTGCTCTAAAGCGGCTCGTGGGCCTACCTACTGGAAGGGTGGGGGTGGGGGTTCAGTCCAGGAAGAGCTTTCCGCTCCAGGATCTTATTAGGAGTTTCTTTCTGGTTTTTTACACCTTTTAAACGCAGGCCCCGGCAGAGGCTGGGGGTGAGTTAGGCCTCTGCCGGGCCTGCTCTGCTCCTGTGGCTTAGCATGCCCCTGAACCTTACAGTGCTCTAAAGCGGCTCGTGGGCCTACCTACTGGAAGGGTGGGGGTGGGGGTTCAGTCCAGGAAGAGCTTTCCGCTCCAGGATCTTATTAGGAGTTTCTTTCTGGTTTTTTACCCCTTTTAAACGCAGGCCCCGGCAGAGGCTGGGGGTGAGCTAGGCCTCTGCCGGGCCTGCTCTGCTCCTGTGGCTTAGCATGCCCCTGAACCTTACAGCGCTCTAAAGCGGCTCGTGGGCCTACCTACTGGAAGGGTGGGGGTGGGGGTTCAGTCCAGGAAGAGCTTTCCGCTCCAGGATCTTATTAGGAGTTTCTTTCTGGTTTTTTACCCCTTTTAAACGCAGGCCCCGGCAGAAGCTGGGGGTGAGCTAGGCCTCTGCCGGGCCTGCTCTGCTCCTGTGGCTTAGCATGCCCCTGAACCTTACAGCGCTCTAAAGCGGCTTGTGGGCCTACCTACTGGAAGGGTGGGGGTGGGGGTTCAGTCCAGGAAGAGCTTTCCGCTCCAGGATCTTATTAGGAGTTTCTTTCTGGTTTTTTACCCCTTTTAAACGCAGGCCCCGGCAGAGGCTGGGGGTGAGCTAGGCCTCTGCCGGGCCTGCTCTGCTCCTGTGGCTTAGCATGCCCCTGAACCTTACAGTGCTCTAAAGCGGCTCGTGGGCCTACCTACTGGAAGGGTGGGGGTGGGGGTTCAGTCCAGGAAGAGCTTTCCGCTCCAGGATCTTATTAGGAGTTTCTTTCTGGTTTTTTACCCCTTTTAAACGCAGGCCCCGGCAGAGGCTGGCAGTGAGTTCAGCCACTGCTCGGCCTGCTCTGCTCCCATGTTTAGGAATGTCCCTGATCACCTAAGGTGCTCTAAAGGGGCTCGTGGTCTTGCTTGGAAGTGTGGGGGTGGGGGTTCAGTCCAGGAAGAGCTTTCCACCCCGGGAGGTTGTTAGGAGTTTCTTTTATTTTTTTTACCCCTTGTAAAAGCATGCCCCGGCAGAGGCTGGGGGTGAGCTAGGCCTCTGCCGGGCCTGCTCTGCTCCTGCGGCTTAGCAAGCCCCTGAACCTTACAGTGCACTAAAGGGGCTCGTGGGCCTACCTGGTAGTGTGGCGGTGGGTGTTCAGTCCAGGAAGAGCTTTCCGCCCCAGGATCTTATTAGGAGGTATGTTGTAGTTTGTTTTTTTTTACCCCTTGTAAAAGCACACCCCTTTTAAATGTAGGCCCCGGCAGAGGCTGGCGGTGAGCTAGGTCTCTGCCTGGCCTGCTCTGCTCCTGAGGCTTAGCAAGCCCCTGAACCTTACAGTGCACTAAAGTGGCCCGTGGGCCTACCTACTGGAAGGGTGGGGGTGGGGGTTCAGTCCAGGAAGAGCTTTCCGCCCCAGGATCTTATTGGAGTTGAGCTTTCGGCCTGGGCCCGCTTCTGTAATCAATAACCCACAATACACCCAAGCCTTTCTTGCCCAAAGCAGCCTACATACCACTGTCCCCAGCTCACCTTCTCTGAGAGCCTAGCAGTGAGCGCAACAACATCCCACTAGCAAGACAGGTCAAGGTATAGCCCATGAAGGGGAAGAAATGGGCTACATTTTCTAAAATAGAAAACCCAATGAAAAGGAGCTTGAAACAGCCCCTAGAAGGAGGATTTAGCAGTAAAGAGGGGCAAGAATACCCTCTTAAACTTGGTCCTGGAGCACGTACATACCGCCCATCACCCTCTTCATAACTACTAAACACCCGTAACTAACACAGACATTAAGTTAAAAGATGAGGTAAGTTGTAACAAGGTAAGTGTACCGGAAGGTGCACTTAGCACCAAGGCGTAGCTATAACACCAAAGCATTCAGCTTACACCTGAAAGATGTCTACCTGCCCTAGACCGCCTTGAAGCCTATTCTAGCCCGACTATTATATTACCCACAAATAACAAAAAACTTACTTAAAATAAAACTAAACTAAAACAGTCTCCTGTCTAAGTATAGGCGATAGAAAAGACACTAGGAGCAATAGACCTATAGTACCGCAAGGGAAAGTTGAAATAATAATGAAAACTTAAGCAACAAACAGCAAAGACAAACCCTTGTACCTTTTGCATCATGATCTAGCAAGAATAATCAAGCAAAATGAATTTTAAGCTTGCCACCCCAAAACCCAAGCGAGCTACTCTCAAGCAGCTATCTTTGAGCAAACCCATCTCTGTGGCAAAAGAGTGGGAAGACTTGTTAGTAGAGGTGAAAAGCCTACCGAGGTGGGTGATAGCTGGTTGCCCGCGAAATGAATGTAAGTTCTCCTTTAATTTTACCTCCCAGACTCAACTACTTACCCGTAGCAAATTAAGAGTAATTTAAAGGAGGTACAGCTCCTTTGAAACAGAACACAACCTCCCCCAGAGGATAAGCCAAACACCCTAAACTTGTAGGCCTTTAAGCAGCCACCAACAGAGAGTGCAACAAAGCTCCTCATATTAAAAGATCTAAGAGTTTATGCGACTCCCTCATCCATAACAGGCTAACCTATCAAAAATAGGAGCATTAATGCTAGAATAAGAAACTAAGAAACCTCCTTCTAAAGCACAAACTTACATCTCACATTATTAACAGGCTCGCTAATACCCCAACCACTACAAGACCAACTATTCAACACCCTGTTAGACCAACCCAGGAGTGCTTAACTAGAAAAATTCAAACTTGTAAAAGGAACTATGCAAATCCAAGACCCAACTGTTTACCAAAAACATAGCCTTCAGCAAAACCAAGTATTGAAGGTGATGCCTGACCAGTGACACTGAGTTTAACAGCCACGGTATCCTAACCGTGCAAAGGTAGCGCAATCAATTGTCCCATAAATTGAGACTTGTATGAATAGCCAAATGAGGTCTTAACTGTCTCTTACAGGTAATCAGTGAAATTCATCTCCCTGTGGAACTTAAAAACCACCAGCCACTCTACAGACCAAATAAAAGCCTACCAGGCTCACTACCAATAGATGATTGGCTCACATTTTTCGGTTGGGGCGACCTTGGAGAAAAACATATCCTCCAAAAATAAGACCACCCCTCTTGAGCGAGATCAACCACTCAAAGTACTAACAGTAACGAGACCCAGCATAGCTGATCAATGATCCAAGCTACCCCAGGGATAACAGTGCAATCCCCTTCAAGAGCCCATATCGACAAGGGGGTTTACGACCTCGATGTTGGATCAGGACATCCTAATGGTGCAGCTGCTATTAGGGTTCGTTTGTTCAACAATTAACTAGTCCTACGTGATCTGAGTTCAGACCGGAGCAATCCAGGTCGGTTTCTATCTATGATTAAACCTTTCCCAGTACGAAAGGACGAGAAAAGTAAGGCTGATACCTCAAGCACGCCTTCCCTAAAAGTAATGAATACATCTAAATTACCAAAAGGATAACCACCAGTCCTAAACAAGGACAGCTAGCGTGGCAGAGCTTGGTAAATGCAAAAGGCCCATACCCTGAAAATGACAGTTCAACTCCCTCCCTTGCTAATGAACCCACATGCAAGCCTAATCTTCTCCATAAGCCTGATCTTGGGAACAACAATTACAATCTCAAGCAACCACTGAAGAATAGCCTGAACCGGACTAGAAACCGACACCCTAGCTATTATCCCCCTCATTTCAAAATCCCACCACCCACGAGCTACCGAAGCGGCAATCAAATACTTCCTAGTCCAAGCAGCTGCATCCACACTACTACTATTTTCCAGCACAATCAATGCCTGACATACAGGACAATGAGACATCTCACAACTAACCCAACCAACAGCCTCTATCCTACTAACAACAGCAATCTCAATAAAACTAGGCCTAGTACCATTCCACTTCTGATTCCCAGAAGTACTTCAAGGCTCATCCCCCATCACCGCCCTCCTTCTTTCCACAATAATGAAACTCCCTCTGATCACTATCATAATGTTAGTGTCTCACTCACTCAACCCAACCTTGCTAACTACACTAGCTATCCTCTCAGCAGCTCTAGGAGGCTGAATGGGACTAAACCAAAATCTTTCTCATCCATCTCTCACCTAGGATGAATCACCATTATCATAATTTACAACCCCAAACTAACTCTACTAACTTTCTACCTTTACTGCCTAACAACCATTCCTATCTTCCTCACTATCAACACAACCCAAACCCTCAAATTAGCAGCAATAATAACTTCATGAACAAAAATACCTGCAATAAATGCAGCTCTAATGCTCACACTACTCTCCCTAGCAGGACTCCCACCCCTTACAGGTTTCTTACTAAAATGACTCATTATCCAAGAACTAACCAAACAAGAAATAACCCACATAGCCACAGCCATGGCCGTATTATCCCTACTAGGACTATTCTTTTATCTCTGCCTAGCATATTACTCCACAATTACTCTTCCACCTAACCCCATAAACCGCATCAAACACTGGCATATTAATAAACGAACAAATGCCCTAATAGCCATCCTTACATCATTATCAACCCTCCTTCTACCCTTATCACCCATAAGGCCTCCAAAGCCTTAAACAAGACTTAAACCCTCTTAGTTTCTGCTAAGACACGCAAGACACTATCCTGCATCTCCTGAATGCAACCCAGATAGTTTAATTAAGCTATGGCCTTGCCCAGATAGATGGGCCTCGATTGCACAAACATCCTAGTTAACAGCTAGGAGCCCTAAACCAGCAAGATTCTATCTACCAAAAACAACCAATAGACCTTGGCACAATCTTAATGTGCACCAATGAGCTTGCAACTCAACATGAACTTCACTACAAGGTCGATAAGAAGAGGAATTAAACCCCTGTAAAAAGGTCTACAACCTAATGCCTTAACAGCCATCTTACCCATGACATTCATTAATCGATGATTATTCTCAAACAACCATAAAGTAATCAGAATACTCTACTTAATCTTTGGAGCATGAGCCAGCATAATTGGCACCGCCCTCAGCCTACTTATCCGAGCAGAACTAGAAAAAACCTGGTACCCTACTAGGAGATGACCATATCTATAATGTAATTGTCACTGTCCATGCCTTCCTAATATTTTTTATAGTAATACCAATCATAATCGGAGGCTTTGGCAATTGACTAGACCCTCTCATAATTGGAGTCCCAGACATAGCCTCCCCCCTTCCTTCCTACTACTCCTAGCATCCTCCACAGTAGAAGCAGTGGCAGGAACAGGTTGAACAGTCTATCCTCCATTAGCTGGTAACCTAGCCCATGCAGGAGCCTCAGTAGACCTAGCTATCTTCTCACTCCACCTAGAGTGTGTATCATCCATCCTGGGTGCAATTAACTTCATCACGACTGCCATCAATATAAACCCCCCAGCCCTCTCTCAATACCAAACCCCCTTATTCTTATGATCTGTCCTCATCACTGCTGTCCTATTACTACTATCCCTCCCTGTCCTCAACACCGGTATTACTATACTTCTAACTGACCAAAACCTAAACACCACATTCTTCGACCCTGATGGAGGAGGGGACCCAATCCTATACCAACATCTTTTCTGATTCTTTGGGCACCCAGAAATCTATATCCTTATCCTCCCTGGATTTGGAATCATTTCCCACATTGTCACATACTATGCAGGAAAAGAAGAGCCATTCGGCTATATAGACATAGTATGAGCCATACTTTTCATCGGATTCTTAGGCTTCATCGTATGAGCTCACCACATATTCACAGTTGGCATAGATGTTGATACCCCAGCATACTTTACATCAGCAACAATAACTGCCATCCCAACCAGAATCAAAGTCTTCAGTTGACTAGCTACACTCCACGGAAGAACAATCAAACGAGACCCACCAATAATTTGAGCTCTAGGCTTCATCTTCCTATTTACCATTGGAGGCCTAACAGGAATTATCCTAGCAAACTCTTCCCTAGACATTGCCCTGCACGACACATATTACACGACTGTGGGCGTGGCGATGTTGGGTCCGGGATGAGCTTTCGGCTCCAGCCTCGCTTCTTTGCAGGAGGACTCAAGGAGCGGTTGGTCACCAGTTCGCCCTGGCACCACACGGGGGGGGCCGCCGGTTTACCCGAGCGGTAAAACGACAGCGTCCCTCCGGTCTATCGGCTTCCAGAAGCGGTTGTCAGGTCTACCCGACTCACGAGTGGAACTTTGTCTCTCCCCTGGTGTGGAGAGGCCGGCAGTCCTGGTTTTTTTTACAGAGGAGTCCCTGTTTTTCGCCGCCTCCAGTTTGGTCGTGGTAAACTCTTGCGTTGTTTGGCGCCCCTTCCCGTCGGTCAGATGTCTGTCTCTTGGAGCTTTTCGGGGGAGGAGGCGTCTATCTCCGTCCTACGAGTGCGAGCGGTGACTCGCCTCGAGGGCAATTTGGGAGAGCGGCTGCTACCTGCGCGAGACTGCTGCAGGAAAGGCCAGCTAGGCGGCTTTCTCGGCGGGTTTTATCCTGGGTGGCTGAAACCAATCTTGGGTTTTCGGCCTGGCCTAGTGTGATCTCATGTTTAGAAATAACCTTGAACGCGGTAGTGCTTTTTTCGCCCCATGTAAAGGCAGGCCTCGGCAGAGGCTGGCGGTGAGCTAGGCTTCTGCTGGGCCTGCTCTGCTCCTGTGGCTTAGCATGTACCTTTAATCTTACAGTGCACTGAAGGGTCTCGTGGGCCTACCTACTAAAAGGGTGTGTGGGGAGGGTTCAGTCCTGGAAGAGCTTTCTGCCCCAGGATCTTAGTAGGATCTACAGGGTTTTTTTTCGCCCCTTGTAAAAGCATGCCCGGGCAGACGCGGGAAGCGAGTTAGGCCACTGCTCGGCCTGCTCTGCTCCCATGTTTAGGAATGTCCCCGATCACCTAAGGGGCTCGTGGACTTGCATAGAAGCGTGGGGGTTTGAGGGTTCAGTCAAGGAAGAGGTTTCCGCCCCAGGATCTTATTGGAGTTGAGCTTTCGGCCTGGGCCCGCTTCTTTTGAGGAGCTCCTTAGGAGCGGTTTCTTTGTTACCATTTGTAAAAGGAGAGCCTGGCAGGGAGGGTGTCATGCTCTCGGCCTGCTGTGGTCTCCCGTTTTTTCAAGTGCACTGGAGCGGCTCGGCGGGTGGGCGTGGCGGTGTTCGGTCCGGGAAGAGCTTTCGGCCCCGGCGCCGCTTCTTTGCCGGGAGCGCTTTAGGAGCCGTTACTTTGTTTCCACTTGTACTTAGGGAGCCCGGCAGAGCGTGGCAGGGAGGGAGGGAGGCATCCGCTCCGCAGGCTCTGCTCTCTCCCTTCTAGGAATGACCCTGAAGCCTAAAGTGTTGTTGGATCGGACCGAAGGGGGTGAGGCTGAGAAGAGGGAGTAGGGGGGGGGGGGACGGTGTTGGGTCCGGGGATGACCTTTCGGCCCCGGCCTCGCTTCTTCGCAGGAGGACTCTAGGAGCGGTTAGCCACCGGTTCGCCCTGGCACCGCGCGGGGGTGTGGGGGGCCGCCGGTTTACCCGCGCGGTAAAACGACAGCGTCCCTCCGGTCTATCGGCTTCCAGAAGCGGTTGTCAGGTCTACCCGACTCACGAGTGGAACTGTCTCCCCTGGTGGGGAGAGCCCGTCAGTCCTGGTGTTTTTTACAGAGGAGTCGCTGTTTTTCGCCGCCTCCAGTTTGGTCGTGGTAAACTCTCGCGTTGTTTGGCGCCCCTTCCCGTCGGTCAGATGTCTGTCTCTTGGAGCTTTTCGGGGGAGGAGGCGTCTATCTCCGTCCTACGAGTGCGAGCGGTGACTCGCCTCGAGGGCGATTCCTGAGAGCGGCCGCTACCCGCGCGAGACTGCCGTAGAAAGGGCGAGCTAGGCGGCTTTCTCGGCGGGTTTTGGCCCCGGTGGCCCGGCACCGTTCCTGCTCGTTCGGCACGGCAGCGACCCGCCCCCCCTTTTGGCTCATCCTGATCCGAGCCGGTGTGTGGGGTATCCCCGATGGGTCGAGATTCGTAAGGGAGCCGTGGCCGAGGGCAGAGTGCGGCGGCCGTTGTCTTACCGGTACGCTGAAAAGCGTGTTGCGGGGCGGAGGCCGTCACGAGAGAGCGCTGGAAGCCCGTGGGGTTGGCGAGAGCACACGAAGGGGGAGCCCCGCGAATGTCCTACCCCCGGCCGCGGAGAGCGCAGGATTCGATCGGGCGAGGTTGGCGGCGCCTTGCCCTTTATTCCTCTGTTCCCAAGCTGGAGCCCGTTGCGATGAGTTGCGAGTTGAAGACCGGTGGCCGGTGGCGGTCTCTGGCACTCTCGAACGCTGAAAAGCTCGGTGGCGGGGTGTGCTCTGCTTTCGGCTTGACTCTCACCCTCTCCGCGATGGTAGAGGTGCGCTGCCGCCGCATCCCGAGGTCCTTGTGAAAGTGGCGGCTCGCCTCCGTTTTTGTTTTTTTTTTGGGGGGTGTTTTTTTTTTTTTCCTCCACCCTCCCTTTTTCTTTTTTCCACTCGCTCTCACCGGCCTTAAGCGGGACAGAGCGGCGTCTGGCAGGTGGAGAGCAAGACCAGCCCGGGCAAGTGTGCCGTTGCCTGCTTTTGTGGCTTCTCTTGGCCCCTCTCGAGTGAGCCCGAGGATGGCGTTGGGTGAGGCGTCAGCGCTTCGCATTTTTTTGTTTTGGCTGGTGTGAGGCGTATGTAGGGGCGGCCCGTCGTGTGTCTGGCCTTCCCTGGCTTCATCGGCTGCCGGAGGGCTCGGCGTCAAGGTCTTGCACGAGAATAGTAGCTGCGGTAGCTTTTTCTCCGGCCTTAAGCTGGAAGCCGGTGAAGCGGGCCGAGAAAAGCTCCTCTGGTCCCGCTGGCCCCGGCAGGCGTGCGTGTGGCGGCGGCTGTGCCCGGAGCCCGCTGTTGCTTTCCTCGGTTTCGCGTGGGCTGGGGATAGGCGCGCCTCGGGTTTTCTTTTTTTTCCGTTTTTTTCTTTTCTGGCCGCCCCCCGCCCAGCCTCCCTCCTCCGGGCTTTTGCTCCTCGCGGGCTCAGGGCGATGCGGGCCGGTGGCTGGCGGTGATGTGCGGCGCTCGACCGCCTTGAAAGCGGGGTTGGTGGGTGGGTGGGGGGGGAGGTCGGACACGGGACCGTGTGGCGCCTGCCGAGGGTTTTTTGGTTTTTTTTTTTTTTTTTTCCCCCCGGTGCCGTCGGCCCTCCCTAAAAGGGGACTCTTCGGCAGCGGTTGGCTCGCGGTGCCCGCCACGTCCCCGCTCCGACCGCTGCTTTTTAGCGAGAGGGATCGATGCGGTGCCGAGGGCGCGTCGTCGAAGGAGGCTTCGCGGCGCTGCCCGGCGCTGCCGGTGTCGAGGCCGGCGTTGCACCTACCCTCCCTGCCGATGCTGCCGCTCGCACGCAGAGCCGTGTCACACCGCTGTCCGGCCCCTCTCGCGGGTAGGGCACGCGTGGCAGCTGTTGTCCCAGGACCGTGGCCGCGGGGCCCCCGCTACCTACTACCTGTCTTCTCTGCTGATCGATGAGGCCTTTCGGGTTGCGTCGGAGAGGGCCCTCGGCGGGCCGGCTCTGCCCCG
>JAKCOZ010001045.1:0-25320 GCA_022605955.1 Rallus limicola
AATATAGGGTTGTCCTAATACGTAACAGCAAATGTAAACACATCTTGAGGTCTTCAGTGGCCTTCAAGAAGGAAGCAAATAGCTTGAATTGTCTCTGGAAGATGAGTCACCCTGGACTTGTGTGCTTTTTGGAAAGTCCCAAAGCATAAACAAATGAAACAGAAGGAAGAAAATCTAAGTTAATGAACTAACCCCAAAGTTCCTTATTGCTTGTGGTAGTAAAGGAGATGATATAAAGGAGAATTTTGGGTCTATGACTTTCCCACTGAGAGGTAGAGGATCCCAGACTGGGCTGGGTTGGAAGGGACCCCAAAGATCAGGATGACCTCTGCTTCCCCACCACTTCTCCCCCCCCCCTCCCCTCCCCTCCCTCCTTCCTCCAAATAAGTTGATGGTTCAGCTTCATCTTGTGGTGTGTGACACATGAACAATTGTCAAGGTGGTGTGGAAACCTCTCTGGGGTGGGTGTGAGGAGGGAAACCTCTCAGTATTGCATCACAGCCAGGGGTGGCACCGTCCCTGTCCCTGTGCAGAACATGAGCCACTGCCCTGGGCGCTGTCATTGTACCAGAGTTAACATGGCCTGGTGTTGGGAATGAGGTTCGCCTCGGGTCGTCCCGCTCCCTCCGCTCCCTCGCCCCGCTCGCCGCCGCTCCGGCCTCTTCTCCTCTCTCTTCTCCCTCTCCCTCTTCCCCCGACCCTTCTCCTCCTTCTCCCTCTCCTCTTCCCCCTCCCTTCTCTCTCCTTCTCCCTCTCCTCTTCCCCCCCTCCTTCTCCTTCTCCCTCTCTCTCTTCCCCCTCCTTCCCTCCTTCTCCTTCTCCCTCTCCTCTTCCCCCTCCTTCCTCCTTCTCCTTCTCCCTCTCCTCTTCCCCCCTCCTTCCTCCTTCTCCTTCTCCCTCTCCTCTTCCCCCTCCCTTGTCCTCCTCCCTCTCCCTCTTCTCCCTCTCCTCTTCCCCCTCCTTTCTCCTCCTTCTCCCTCTCCTCTTCCCCCCTCCTTCCTCCTTGTCCTTCTCCCTCTTCTCTTCCCCCTCTCCTCTTTGCCCTCCCTTGTCCTCCTCCTCCTCTCCTCCTTCTCCCTCTCCTCTTCCCCCTCCCTTCTCCCTCTCCCCTTCCCCCTCCTTCCTCCTCCTCCCTCTCCCTCTCCTCTTCCCCCTCCCTTGTCCTCCTCCTTCTCCCTCTCCTCTTCCCCCTCCCTTGTCCTCCTCCTTCTCCCTCTCCTCTTCCCCCTCCCTTGTCCTCCTCCTTCTCCCTCTCCTCTTCCCCCTCCCTTGTCCTCCTCCTTCTCCCTCTCCTCTTCCCCCTCCCTTGTCCTCCTCCTTCTCCCTCTCCTCTTCCCCCTCCCTTGTCCTCCTCCTTCTCCCTCTCCTCTTCCCCCTCCCTTGTCCTCCTCCTTCTCCCTCTCCTCTTCCCCCTCCCTTGTCCTCCTCCTTCTCCCTCTCCTCTTCCCCCTCCCTTGTCCTCCTCCTTCTCCCTCTCCTCTTCCCCCTCCCTTGTCCTCCTCCTTCTTCCCTCTCCTCTTCCCCCTCCCTTGTCTCCTCCTTCTCCCTCTCCTCTTCCCCCTCCCTTGTCCTCCTCCCTTCCCTCCCTCTCCTCTTCCCCTCCCTTGTCCTCCTCCTTCTCCCTCTCCTCTTCCCCCTCCCTTGTCCTCCTCCTTCTCCCTCTCCTCTTCCCCCTCCCTTGTCCTCCTCCTTCTCCCTCTCCTCTTCCCCTCCCTTGTCCTCCTCCTCCTCCAGCATTCCAGGATGGATAACCAGGCATTTGAGATGCATGGAGAGCCAGCAGGAAAGGCTTCCAAAGGGAAGGAGTGCCCAAGGACAGAGGTATCCTCACCTGGTCTCCTCCTGTGCAGGGCCCAGCCTGACTCGGGGGGGGGGGGCAGGCTCAGGGTGAAAGCCTTAGTGTTTCATAGGATGCCATCCTGCATCAGGGAGCACCTGGGGGAAGGCAAGGGGGGTCCCTTGGAGGACAGCAAGGGGGGGGCCCTTGGGGGATGGAAAAGGGTCCCGGGGGGGAGGCAAGGGGGGGATCTCTGGGAGGATTGAAAGGGATTCCTTGGGGCAAGGAGGGGAGGGGGGTCCCTTGGAGGGAAGCAAGGGGGGTCCCTTGGAGGATGGAAAGGGGTCCCTTGAAGGAAGGCAAGGGGGGGTCCCTTGGGGGAAGGCCAAGGGGGGGCGGGGGGGGGGGGGGAAGTCCCTTGGAGGGAAGCAAGGGGGTCCCTTGGGGGGGGAGACAAGAAGGGGGGTTCCTGGGGGGGAAGGCAAGGGGGGGGGATCCCTGGGGGAAGGCAAGGAGGGGGTCCCTTGGAGGATGGAAAGGGGTCCCTTGGGGGGAAGGCAAGGAGGGGGGGGATCCCTTGGGGGAAGGCAAGGGGGGGGGGTCCTTGGGGGAAGGCAAGGGGGTCTCCTTGGAGGATGGAAAAGGGTCCCTGGAGGAAGGCAAGGGGGGGGGTGCCTTGGAGGAAGGCAAGGAGGGGGTCCCTGGGGGAAGGCAAGGGGGTCCCTTGGAGGGATGGAAAGGGGTCCCTTGGGGGAAGGCAAGGAGGGGGGGTCCCTTGGAGGAAGGCAAGGAGGGGGGTCCCTGGGGGAAGGCAAGGGGGGTCCCTTGGAGGATGGAAAGGGGTCCCTTGGAGGAAGGCAAAGGGGGGTCCCTTGGAGGGAAGCAGGGAAAGCTCTTCCCTGGCAGAGCTGTCAGGGCCTGGCCCAGGCTGCCCAGGGAGGGGGGCTGTGTCCCCACCCCTGGGGGTATTTAACAGCTGGGGAGATGAGGTGCTCAGGGAGATGCTTTAGCAGAGGCTGAGTATGGTTGGACTCAATGATCTTGAAGGTCTTCTCCAACCTTGGGATTCTGTGATCTAACAAAGCTTTTTCTTGTTGTTTCTTTGTCTCTTTGGGTGGCTTTTTTCTTCATTCCAGGAGAGAAAAGGCAGCTGGTCCCTACTGAAAGTCTTCCTGGCTTGTCTCTTGGCCTGTATCATCACCACAGTGATAGGAGTGCTCACCTTGGCCTTGGTCTATGTAGAGAACACCTCCTTCATCCTCCAGGAGACACTGGTTAAAGATGATGGGGAATCTTCTCCCAAACCAGATGAGAAATGTGTGGATATCAAATACCAGTTCCTGAATCATCTGAAGAAATCCAAGGTAGGTCCTTTTATCTCCTCCTCACTAGGACTTCACATCAAAACACTCTCTGTAGGAAAAGGGACACCTGGCCAAACTGGAGAGCTGGGCAAGGAGAAACCAGATGAGGTTTGATAGAAGCAACTGGAGAGTTTTCCAGCTTGGAAGGAAGAACTGCTGGAATCAGGACAGGCTGGGGGGGAGCAGCTGGAGAGGAGCTCTGAGGAGAAGGACCTGGTGGGTGACATGGTGGTCATGAGCCAGCAGTGGATCAAGAAGCTCAATGGGCTCCTGGGGGGCATCAGGAGGAGTGTGGGCAGCAGGTGACAGGAGGGGATCCTCCCCCTCTGCTCTGCCCTGCTCAGGCCCCACCTGGAGTGTTGTGGCCAGTTCTGGGATCAACCAGCCAGGGATCTCCTGGAGAGAGGCCAGAGGAGGGACAGGGAGATGCTGAAGGGCCTGGAGCATCTCCCCTGGGAGGAAAGGCTGAGGGACCTGGGGCTGGAGAAGAAGCAGCCTGAGAGGGGATCTGCTCCCTGGGGATCAAGAGCTGAAGGGTGGGACCCAGGGGGGGACATGGGCAGCCTCTGCTCAGTGGCTGTGGGGACAGGACAAGGGGTGATGGGCTCAAGTTGGAGCACAGGAAGCTCCACACCAACATGGGGAAGAACTTCTTCCCAGTGAGGGTGAGGCCAGGCTGCCCAGGGTGGGTGTGGAGTCTCCTTCTCTGGAGAGATTCCAGCCCCTGTCCTAGGGACCTTCCTTGCTTTGGACCAGATGATCTCCAATCTCCTTAACTTAACAGGTCCACCAGTACCCAGGTGGTGAAATTCAGTGGGCAAGATACAGGACTGATGTCACTGAATATCAAAGTGAAGAAGAAAGGGAATTTGGCCAAAGTCCTCCACACCCATCGCTCCCCAAATGACTTTTGGGACCTTGAGGATCAAGAGCCAAGGACTTCGTGCTCCTCACTGGCACTTCAATGCCAATGAGCATGGTTACCTACTACAGGTGGGGTCTGCTTAGTGCTGCTGGTGGGGTGCTTGATGTAGGACATGAATGTTCTTGCTCATCTACCTCCACTGGTTGGGGTGGAGGAGGCATCTCCACTGGTTGGGGTGGAGGAGGCATCTCCACTGGTTGGGGTGGAGGAGGCATCTCCACTGGTTGGGGTGGAGGAGGCATCTCCACTGGTTGGGGGTGGAGGAGGCATCTCCACTGGTGATGGGGAGGAGGGGGCATCTCCACTGGTTGGGGGGGTGGAGGAGGCATCTCCACTGGTTGGGGGGGTGGAGGAGGCATCTCCACTGGTTGGGGGGGGTGAGGAGGCATCTCCACTGGTTGGGGGGGAGGAGGCATCTCCTGGAACCTTCCTCATGAGGAAGCTTGAGGGAGCTGTGCCTCTTCAGCTTGGAGAAGAGACTGAGAGGTGACATCATCCATGTTTATAAAGATGTGAAGGGGGAGAGGCAGGAGGACAGAGCCAGGCTCTGCTCAGGGATAGGACAATGGGTGCAAGCTGGAGCAGAGGAGGTTCCATGGGAATGTCAGGAGGAACCTTCTCCCTGTGAAGGTCACAGAGCTCTGGGCCAGGCTGCCCAGAGATGTTATGGAGTCTCCTTCTCTGGAGACATCCAAACCTCACCTAGATGTGTTCCTGTGGGATGCTCCTGCTCTGCTAGAGGGCTTGGACTAGATGATCTCCAGAGAGGTTCCTTCCAACCTTCTCTGATCCCATGATCTTTGGCAAGATTGACCAAGAGCAACAGAATCTCAAGTTGAGCTCCTGGTTTGTCACGCTTGGTTTTAATGAGAGAACTTTAATTAAGCTCATTAAGCTCTGTTGATGTCACAGGGCACCGCCTGGATCGGAGTCATCGGAGCAGGTGACAGCGTGGTCACCACCTACAACGTCACAGCTGGCCAAGTCATCTTCTTCCCTAGAAACACTGTGCACTGGGTGAAGAACCTGGGGCCAGAAGACTGTGTCTTCTTGCTGTTCTTCACAACACATGAAGAACTTCAGACCTTGGATGTGGATGATGCTTTCTTCTCCACCCCAGAGGACATAGCAGCTAGAGCATTAAAGGTCTGTATGGTAGAGCCACCTTCTCTCTGGTCTTCTGGGACAGATCCTCTTGAGTCCCATCAGATGTCCTTTGGTGCCTTCACACCCCCTAAATTGGTGGTGATCTCTCAGCTGCTCCTTCTCCTCCACCTTTATCTCCAGTTTATGGAGGTTCCTCCATATCTCCAGAGGTGGAAGGGTGAAGCCCTAAGCTGATTTCCTGGTAGCTCCTGGATGGGTTCTTTGGTGGGAGAAGATCTAAGCCATAGAGAAGTCCACCTCCTCATGATAACAGCTCTCACTGCTTGGCAATGTCCTATGAGCAAGACCATGACTCTAGAGCTTCTGCTGAGTCTAAGAACTGGGATAGACCTTCCCAACCTAAACCAGTTGGGTGGGAGATGGGTCAAGTTGTCCTCTGCTCCAAATCTCTGTGGGAACTGAGAAGAAAGAGCAGGTGAGGTCATCAGAGATGAGCTGCTGGGCAGGGTATCTCCACTCTCAGGTAGGACATTGAGCAAAGTGACCCACCTTGATCTCTCAACTTAACATCCATTGTGTCCCCCACAGCCTCAAGGTGGAGTTAACTTCATCAGAACATTCCAGAAGCAAGCAGAAGACCAAGCAGTTAACCTCCCACCCAACTTAGATGAGCTGGTACAAAATGCCACCTACGTGCAGTCTCCAGACAACCTGGTGTGGCGTTACTTCTACAACCTCAAAGGTAGGACATCTGAAGAGCTCCTTCTGTTCCCCAGGAGGAACCAGGAGACCATCTCAAATCTCTTTGGAGAAGCAGGACTTGGAAAGTATAGAGAGATATCATGAGCTGTCCCAAAACCATGGAGCTACCTGCTCTTCCACCCCACCAGTCTCCCTTTTAAGCTGAGCATGACATGAGTGGTATGGAATCCCACCTCTCCTGGTCACTTCTCACCTTCTCATGATAGGAAACTGTGGAGAAGGACCTGGGGGTGCTGGTGGGTGACATGGTGGTCATGAACCAGCAGTGGATCAAGAAGCCCAATGAGATCCTGGGGGGGGCATCAAGAGGAGTGTGGGCAGCAGGTGACAGGAGGGGATCCTCCCCCTCTGCCCTGCTCAGGTCCCACCTGGAGAATTGTGGCCAGTTCTGGGATCAACCAGCCCAGGGATCTCCTGGAGAGAGGCCAGAGGAGGGACAGGGAGATGCTGAAGGGCCTGGAGCATCTGCCCTGGGAGGAAAGGCTGAGGGACCTGGGGCTGGAGAAGAAGCAGCCTGAGAGGGGATCTGCTCCCTGGGGATCAAGAGCTGAAGGGTGGGACCCAGGAGGACATGGGCAGCCTCTTCTCAGTGGCTGTGGGGACAGGACAAGGGGTGATGGGCTCAAGTTGGAGCACAGGGAGCTCCACACCAACGTGAGGAAGAACTTCTTCCCAGTGAGGGTGAGGCCAGGCTGCCCAGGTTGGGTGTGGAGCCTCCTTCTCAGGAGAGATTCCAGCTCCATCTGGATGTCTCCTTGGGTGCCCAACCTGTGTTTCTATGAAGTTCTTGTGGTCCCCACCCCTTGTTGGGAGGTGCTGATGGATCTCCCTTGGCTTTTAGGATCAGCCAAATACCCTTTCCCAGGAGGACTCTTCCAGTGGGCTCGTTACCGCCTGAACGGCACCGGGCTTAACGACACCGAGAAGATCTTCAGTGAGTCACTCAACAAGGTACCAACCTTCACTTGGACCACAGAACCCAACACAGGCCTGGCTGGGAAGGGACCTCAAGGATCACAGAGCTCCAATCCCAAGCCCACCAACCCTCCAGGCCTGGAGCTACACAAGGTTGCCTCATCCAACCTGACCTTGAACACCTCCAGGGATGGGGTATCCACCTCCTCTCTGGGCAGCATGGTCCAGCTTCTCCTCACTCTCTCTGCAAAGAGCTTCCCCCCAAGATCTCCTCTTCTCCTTCCCTCCTCCAGCTTCACTCCATCCCCTTGTCCTGCCAGGCTCTGCCCTTGGAACAAGCTGGTTCCCCTCCTGTTCCTCTGCAAACTTCAGGGACTGGAAGGTTGCAATGAGGTCCCATCACAACCTTCTCTTCTCCCTCAGCCTCTCTTCTTCACAGTGGAGCTGCTCCAGCCCCTCTGAGCATCTCCATGGCTCCTCTGACCCCTGTCCACCAACCCCACATCTTCCTTGTGTTGGGGCTCTGGCCACAGGACTCCAACTGGGGCCTCAGAGCAGAGAGGGACAATCCCCTCCCTGGCCCTGCTGCCACCCCTCTGCTGATGGAGCCCAGGATCCCATCTCCCTTCCCATCTGGTTCCTGGGAAGTTCCTCATCCCCCCTGACCCCCAGGTCCTTCTCCTCAGGGCTGCTCTCCAGGAGCTCCTCTCCCAGTTTGTATCTCTATCTGGGATACCTCCAGCCCCAGTCCAACACCTGCCACATGACAGTGTGGAACCTCATGAGCTTCACCCACCATTCCATCCTGTGGACACCAACTCCTCCACCATGAAGTTGTAGTCAACAATATGGTGTGTGTTTAGCATTGTCTTCTCCTATGTGACATGGATGAAACTAACATGGGTGGTGGTTCTTCTCCTCTTCTTCACAGCATGAAGATACCTTGACCTTAGCAACCCTGAAGATATTCAGCAACCAACTGGGACAACCTCATTTCCACTTCAACGCTAACGAGCTGGGTTATGTCATTAGTGGCTGTGGCCAGGTAATTAGTTCCTTTGGTGATGACAAGTTTAGGGTGTAGAAGAAGTCCTTGAGGACCTTCCAAGACTTAAGTCCAACCAGATCTCCAGCCCTACTAGATCCAACCCCAAAGCATGTCAACAAGTCCTTCTCCTCTTCTTCTAAACACCACCATGGATGGTGACTCAACCACCTCCTTGGGCAGCCTCTTCCAATGTCTAACAACCCCTTCCTGGTATCACAGTGTCACAGGGGTGGGAAGGGACCTCTGGAGATCATCAGGTCCAACCCCCCACCCTGCCAAAGCAGGGTCCCTAGGACAGGTCCCACAAGGAGACATCCAGATGGAGCTGGAATGTCTCCAGAGAAGGAGACTCCACACCCCCCTGGGCAGCCTGGCCTCACCCTCACTGGGAAGAAGTTCTTCCCCACCTTGGTGAGGAACTCCCTGAGCTCCAACTTGAGCCCATCACCCCTTGTCCTGTCCCCACAGCCACTGAGCAGAGGCTGCCCATGGCCCCCTGGGTCCCACCCTTCAGCTCTTGATCCCCAGGGAGCAGATCCCCTCTCAGGCTGCTTCTTCTCCAGCCCCAGGTCCCTCAGCCTTTCCTCCCAGGGGAGAAGCTCCAGGTCCTTCAGCATCTCCCTGTCCTTCCTCTGGCCTCTCTCCAGGAGATCCCTGGGCTGGTTGATCCCAGAACTGGCCCCAACACTCCAGGTGGGGGCAGAGCAGGAGGATCTCCTCCTGTCACCTGCTGCCCACGCTCCTCCTGATGTCCCTCAGGATCCTCCTGGCTCTCTCAGCCCCCAGGTCACACATCCATCCTAAACTTCTCCTGGTGTAACTTCAAACTGTTTCCCCCTGTCTCCAGCTACCAGGGGAGGGAGGACACCAACCCCCACCTCACTTACAACCACCTCTCAGGTAGTTGTTAGGGAGCCATGAGCTGTCCCCTCCTTCTCCTCCTCCTCTCCACGCTGAACACCTCCAGCTCCCTCAACTGCTCCACTCCAGCCAGATACAGGAGCTGGAATGAGGAGACTCCATATCTCAAGGACCTACCATGTCCTCACTCAGGACCTTCAACCTTCTCCCTACCTAGAGTCTGGTTTTTGAAGCTGATTTGAGCTCAATGCTGGGACCATCCCACTCTGGTTACCAAAGAACCTTCTAGAAATCACTCTGGTTGAACCCACCTGCTTTCTTTGCCATAGGCTGGAGTGATTCTCTCAGGAGTTGCTTCCACCTTCAACATTGGCATTGGAGATGTCATCTTCTTCCCTGTTGGAACCCAACACTACCTCAAGAGTCTGTGTGATGAGGATCTGCTCTTGGTTCTGGCCTACAATACAGGAAACCAGGTGAGAACTCAGGTGGACATGGGTTGAACTGGAAGACTTCCAAGCCAGGTTAGATGAGACCTTCAGCAGCAACCTTGTGGAGATCCAAACCCAGAGGTTGGTTGGTTGGAGCCAGAGGTTGGTTGGTTGGAGCCAGAGGTTGGTTGGTTGGAGCCAGAGGTTGGTTGGTTGGAGCCAGAGGTTGGTTGGTTGGAGCCAGAGGTTGGTTGGTTGGAGCCAGAGGTTGGTTGGTTGGAGCCAGAGGTTGGTTGGAGCCAGAGGTTGGTTGGTTGGAGCCAGAGGTTGGTTGGTTGGAGCCAGAGGTTGGTTGGTTGGAGCCAGAGGTTGGTTGGTTGGAGCCAGAGGTTGGTTGGTTGGAGCCAGAGGTTGGTTGGTTGGAGCCAGAGGTTGGTTGGTTGGAGCCAGAGGTTGGTTGGTTGGAGCCAGAGGTTGGTTGGTGGGACCCAGAGGTTGGTTGGTGGGACCCAGAGGTTGGTTGGTGGGACCCAGAGGTTGGTTGGTGGGACCCAGAGGTTGGTTGGTGGGACCCAGAGGTTGGTTGGTGGGACCCAGAGGTTGGTTGGTGGGACCCAGAGGTTGGTTGGTGGGACCCAGAGGTTGGTTGGTGGGACCCAGAGGTTGGTTGGACCTCTGTGATCCTTGGAGTCTCTTCCAACCCAGCCCATCTGATGATTCTCTGAAGACTTTTCTGATGCTCACAAGAGCTTTTTGGGCAGGTGTCTTCAAGAGAAACTTGGATGAGGCTTGGATCACACACAGTGTGGCCAGCAGGTCTAGGGAGGGGGTTGTCCCCTTGGACTGGGCACTGGGGAGGTTGGACCTGGAGTGCTGGGGCCAGTTCTGGGCTCCTCAGCATCAGAAGGACATGGAGGTCCTGGAGCTCATCCAGAGAAGGGCAACCAGGCTGGGGGGCAAATCTTCTGAGGAGCAGCTGAAGGTGTTGAGGCTGGAGAAGAAGAGGCTGAGGGGAGACCTTCTCCTCACCTACAATGAACAGACAGGAGGGTGCAGAGAGGTGGGAGATGGTGTCTTCAGGAGGTGGGACAAGGAGACATGGCCTCAAGCTGCCCCAGGGCAGGGTCAGCTCAGCTGGGAGGACAAAGTTCTTCCCTGGCAAGAGGTGTCAGGACCTGGCCCAGGCTGCCCAGGGTGGGGGCTGAGTCCCCACCCATGGGTGTGTCTAGAAGAAGAGGAGATGATGTCCTTAGAGATGTGGTTCAGCTTAGGATGGGATTGGTTGGACTTGATGATCTTCAAAGGTCTTTTCCAACCTTGTGCCTCTATGAGTGTCCATCAAGCCCATGGACAGATCTTCTACTCTGAACACCCACCACCCACCACCCACCACAACTCCTTCCATGGAAGCAGAAGGTGGAGAAGACCCAAGAGGTTGTCCTCAGGTTGGGGGTGTATGTGCAAGAGATGGCATTTGAGGGTGGTTTTGGCCATGAGGTACTGCTGGTGGTGGAGCTGGAGCTTAGATGGACCTACAAGGGTGGTAGATACCTAAGCTTCTCCAGCTCCAGTGATCTCACCACCCTTCTTCTTAAGATCTCATCTTCTTAAGATCTCATCTAATTAAGATCTCATCTTCTTAAGATCTCATCTCATCTAATTAAGCTCTAATCTCATTAATAACTCCAACCCAAGGACTTCTGCTGCTTCTTCTTCTTCAAACCCATCATCTCTTGATCTTTCCAGCTCCAAACCCTTCGGATGAAAGACTACTTCAGGAGGACAGCAGATCACATCCTTGCTCAGCTCTTCTTCAAGGAACAGGCTGAGTTTAACAAGTTAGGCCAAGCTGCCTAACAAAAAACCACCCCACCAACCACCCAACCTTCTCTTCAGCACTTGATGCCTTCAAGATGTTCTTCTGGTGGCACCACCCTGTATCTACCAGCACTTTTTGGTCCTTTCTTGGTTCTTCAGAGGTTTTTTTTCATGAAATTCAAGAAGAATTTGGGTTTTTTTTTAATCTTTATCAAGTTTTGGGGTTTGTGTCTTTTAATCCTGGCTTATTTATAGTTAATGGGATTAATTTGCATATTAAAGGAATTAATTTGCATATTAAAGGAATTCCAACTGCCTTTTGCTCTGTTTAATGTCCCTTTTCCACCCCCACCCCAAGTGATGACTTGGGGGGGTGAGGGAAGTGTGGGGGGGCAGAGGTGGGCATCAGGTGGACATCTCTTCCCTTCCATTGATGTTTGTGTCACACAGGCCAAGTTCTTCTCTACCAGGGTCTCTACACCAAGCCCAGCTTGGTCCATCTCCAACCCAAGGACTGGGGATGGTAGGAACGAGCTCTTCACACCTTCAGGTTGGATTCAGTCTCTTCTTCTCCATGTAATCCCTTCTCTGAGCTGGAATAGAAGGTAATTAACTTAATTAACTTAATTAGCCACCAATCTGATCTTTAAAAAGTAACTTTGAGGTGGGGGGGGAGAAGATGTTTAGCACAACAGAGTCTTGGAGTAGTGGAGAACATCTTGGGGTGGACACCATGCAAAACAGTGGAGTGTTGAGGTCAGTTCTGAGCTCCTGGGGGGGCATCAGGTGGAGTGTGGGGCAGAAGGTGACAGAAGGGGGTCCTCCCCCTCTGCTCTGCTCTGCTCAGGCCCCACCTGGAGTGTTGTGACCAGTTGTGGGCTCAACCAGCCCAGGGATCTCCTGGTTAAGAGTCCCATCTCCTCAGGTGTGGAATGGTTGCAGCTTCATCATGTGAGTTGAGTAATGGAGAAGCTTCTTCTGAGCTTCTAGTAGCATCTTCTGCCCACACCCTCTGTCTCCTAAGAGCAACTTCTGGAGTAGTTGATAGAGAAAGACTTGTCCAGGATCTGCTCCAGCTTGGCATCTTCTGCCCAGGAAGGAGGTGTAGAGGTTCAGACTGGAGATGTTGGAAGGTTTGGAGAACAAACTTCATCCTAAATCTTGAGGGATCTGATTGATTTCTCTTAAAGACCAAGGGAAGGGTTGTCCTCTTTGACCAAGTGCACAGCTTCTCCATCTACTCTGGAGGGTTGTGGCCAGTTCTGGGATCAACCAGCCCAGGGATCTCCTGGAGAAGAGGCCAGAGGAGGGACAGGGAGATGCTGAAGGGCCTGGAGCATCTCCCTTGGGAGGAAAGGCTGAGGGAGCTGGGGCTGGAGAAGAAGCAGCCTGAGAGGGGATCTGCTCCCTGGGGATCAAGAACTGAAGATTGAGATCCTGATTGTCCCCTTCTTCTACTCAGGTAGGAACATCTCCAATGGGTACAGGGAACTCCAGAGAGAAACCAACTGGGCTTCTAGTTTTGGGAGAAGATCATGGGTGATGTTGGGTTGAGGTCATTGGAGACACAAAGCAGAACTTGCCACCTGGTTTTGGGGACAATAAGGAAGGAGAAGCAGCCCCAAGGATGGTACCAAGGACAGATTGATGGTTCTAGGATGCTGAGAACCTCTTGCAGCTCCTTTCCACATCACTTTGTCCTCTGGACCCACCCCAAATGAATCCCAAGGAGCTCCAGACTTGTAAGTTCCATCAACTCATCCTGATTTATTCCTCCTCTTCCTCACAGCTCCAGCTCCTGGTTTCCAGCAAGAGAAAACCCACCAAACAACCTGGAAGAACCTCATGGAAAGAGAAGAACCACAAAGGAACCTCAAGGAGAAGGTGCCATTCCTGCTCCCTACCCCTGGGAGGTGCTGGAGAACTTGAGGGAAAGCTCTACCTTGCTGCTCCTCCTCCTCTTCCAGGTTTCAAGGCAGAAGCAGAACTGTGGATGCCACCTGCTGGGCTGCTCTCATGGACCATGTGGTGGTGATGGAATGTTCCAGGACCCAGAAGGAGTAGGAGAAGGTAATTTGGGAGAAGAAATGAGGGGGTTTGGGGGGGTCTTCTCAGTCTTAACTTCAACTGAGAACAGGACTTGGCCTTTGGAAAGGACACATTTGAGGGTGATGACTCTGGTGGGGTGCAGAGGAGGGCATCAGGTGGACATTTGGGGCAGGGATTGGTGGCTTTCCATACCAGGAGAAGATGAGGAGAGGTCCCAAAGAGAAGCTAAGGAACTTTGGCCAGAAACTTGAGTGGTGGAGTGCTGGTAGGGGTGTAGGACATGGACCTTGGTGGAGGTGTGTAGGACATGGTGTGCCCCAAGGGTTGGTTTTGTTCAACACCTTCATCAATCACCTGGCCAGGGGACAGAGTGTAGCCCCAGTTTGCTGCTGATACCAAACTGGGAGGACTGGAAGAGGCTGCACTTGCTGTTCACTGAGACCTGGACAAGCTGGAGAGTTGGGCCTCCCAAACCTCATTCCTCCAGCACCTTGAGATGGTTTCTCCACCCTCATTCAAATTTGAATTGAGATGGCTTCATGCTCCAAACCCTGAGCCACCCAGAGTCAATGTCTTCTGCTGGCCACCTCTGGGCCATGTTCTAGACCAAATGTGCAGAGCTGGGAAGGCTTCTCCACTTCCAGAGGAGCAGAAGGTGCTTCAGAAGGTTCCTGCAGGGCCAAGCAGCTCTGTGAGCCAGAGGTGGGTGGCAGCAGGTGGCCCTGGGGGATCTTCAGTGAGAACCTCAAGGGTTCTGATGGCCTTGAGACCACTCAAGATGTTCTTAGGTAGCACATGGCTTCTTGAGGAAGCCTTCTGAAGATGTTCACCCCAAAATGAAGCCTGTTTTCCCCCCCCCCCCCTTCCTTCAGCTGGGAGACCAGAGGGTTGGTGGCCCTTGTGTTGGAGAGCTCCTTGTAAGATCTTCTCCTTCTCTCATGGAGAAGACACTGTGATGTCATGAAGGTGACACAATGTTCCAACCCCTCACCATCCTCAGGGCAACTCTTTCTTCATCCAACCCCCTCTTTGGTGGTTGTTGTTGTTGTCTGGTTGAAATCCAGATCAGAGAAGCAGGATGTGAGCAGGACCTTTGCTCCTCAAGGTTCCTTGATCACCTCCTCTGCTCTTCTCTTCTCCTCCAGCTCCCACCTACCCCCTCCCACTGGAGGAAGAAGATGCTCATTCCTCCTCCTTGAACTGGGAATAGTGGAAATCTCCCAACCTCAAACTGGAAATGAGGGGCTGCTTTAGGAGAACATGTGCTGGGCTGGACCTAGAGATGTTCTCCTCCCTTCTCAATGGGCCTCAGCTCCCTCAATTAATGAGTTAATTGCTTGTGGAGCTGGAGGCCTGCAGGCTAAATGGCAGGCTTTAAATAATTAAGGTGCTGCTAATCCTCTGCCTGCTAATTAACAGGAGCTTGAGTCATTAAGAAACAACCCTGGGAAGCCAACTCACCATGAGATGGGGTTGGTAGGAAACCATCCCCACCTCTTCTCCTTCCAAAGCTGCTTTTTTTTGGATTGGATGATTTAATTAGAAAGCTTCTTTTGCAGGAGCTGGAGTTTCCAAAACAAGAAGCCAAGAGGTTCTGGTTGCTTCAAGAGCTGGACATGAGAAGATCTCCAAACCATCTGGCAAGCTACAGGTGAGTCCAGCTTTGAGGAACTCTGGGGGATCCAAGTTGGGCTTTGCAACCTGGGAATCTCTTCTTCTCTCACCCTTCATCCATCTCCAGAACCTTCTTCTTCCTTCCTTCTTCAGAAGCTGGGTTCTGTTTATTGATGGTAACCTCCTAAAGCCCCTCATTTTTAGGTTTGGAATATTATGGGTTGGGGCAACCATGATCTTCATGTGAGGTGGGAGCTCAAGGAAGGATTGGAAAGGTCATGGAATTAGGGCTGGGAGGACTTTTCCTCCAGGAAAGCCAAAAAGAGATTCCCTTGGATTGGAAAATAGATTCTCATGGGTTCTCCACCAGTGGAAACATCTCCAGCAGCTTCTTGAGGGGGTCTTAGATTCTCATGGATTCTCCACCAGTGGAAACATCTCCAGCAGCTTCTTGAGGGGGTCTTAGATTCTCATGGATTCTCCACCAGTGGAAACATCTCTAGCAGCTTCTTGAGGGGTCTTCTGCCATGGGGAGGAGAGGGGTCTTCTGCCATGGGGAGGAGAGGGGTCTTCTGCCATGGGGAGGAGAGGGGTCTTCTGCCATGGGGAGGAGAGGGGTCTTCTGCCATGGGGAGGAGAGGGGTCTTCTGCCATAGGGAGGAGATGCCAAGGAGGAGCAGCTTGTGTCTTCTTGGGGGGGATATTAGGTTTGCTGATCAGGCAAACCTTCTCCTCAGCCAGGAAGATGGGAAGTTAAAGAGCTTCTGGAATCTCAAACATCTTCAGTGAGTCCCCACCACTGGGTGGGAAGGGACCTCAAGGATCATAGAGCTCCAATCCCAAAGCCCACCAACCCTCCAGGCCTGGAGCTACACAAGGTTGCCTCATCCAACCTGACCTTGAACACCTCCAGGGATGGGGCATCCACCCCTTCTCTGGGCAGCCCCTTCCAGCCAGGAAAGAACTTTCTGGAAAGAACTCTCTCTGCAAAGAACTTCCCCCTCAGGTCTCCTCTCCCCCTTCCCTCCTCCAGCTTCACTCCATCCCCTTGTCCTGCCAGGTTCTGCCCTTGGAACAAGCTGGTTCCCCTCCTGTTCCTCTGCTCCCTTCAGGGACTGGCAGGCTGCAGTGAGGTCCCACCACAACTTTGTCTTCTCCAAGCTGACCCAGCCCAGCTCCATCACCCTCCCTTCTCCCCAGGGGAGCTGCTCCAGCCTCCTCTAATCATCTCCATGGCTCCTCTCCACCATCTCCCTTGTGTTGGGGCTCAGGACTCCAACTGGGGCCTCAGAGCAGAGAGGGGACAATCCCCTCCCTGTCCCTGCTGCCACCCCTCTGCTGATGGAACCCAGGATCCCATCTCCCTTCCCAACTGGTTCCTGGGAAGTTCCTCACCCTCTATGACCTCCAGGTCCTTCTCCTCAGGGTTGTTCTCCAGGAGCTCTTCTCCCAGGCTGGATCTCTTGCCTATCCCAGTCTTATTTTTTTAAAACCAGGTATTTTAGGGCTGAACTAAAGCTAGTCCTAAGTGCCAGCAAGCAGCAGGGGTTTCACACATCAACACCAAGAGCCAGAGCTGGAGAGAGAAGCCATCTTCTCCCAGCTTTTGGGAGCCTTGAGACATCAAATTGAAGGTTGGGTGGGGAGTGACAAGGTCCTTTGGTCAAGGCAGAACCTGAACTTTGGCCTCCTGCAACCTCCAGCTCTGGTGTGAGGTGGCTGGAGGCCTCAGATGGACTTTGGGGAATTAGGAGAGGAGTGAGAAAGGGGGGTGGGGGGTGTGTGGGGGGTGTGGGGTGGGGGGGGGGAAATGAGTTATTTCAAGTCAACAAACCCTTTTTGGCCTTAATTTGCAGGGTGGGGAGAAGGATTTGGGGTGGGGGGGGGCCTGACTGCACATCAAAGCCATGGCAAGGCACAAGTTGGGACTGGCAGGGCTGCTTCTAGTGGGGTTGTGTGGCTCCTGCCTTCCTCCTCCTCCTCCTCCTCCTCCTCCCTCCTCAGGTCCTGCTTGGGGCATGGTGTCTCCCCCAAACCCTTTCCCTTGGTTTCCTCAGGGGCAAAGCTGAGACCCCCCCCCACCCCCTCCTCAAATTGGAGATGGGCCTGAGGGGGAAGCTCAGAGGGAAGGAGGGGGTGGGGGGGATCCCTTCTTCCCCATCTCTGAGGGAAGGAGGGGGGGGGGATCCCTTCTTCCCCATCTCTGAGGGAAGGAGGGGGGGGGAATCCCTTCTTCCCCCATCTCTGAGGGAAGGAGGGGGGGGGGATCCCCTTCTTCCCCATCTCTGAGGGAAGGAGGGGGGGGGGGATCCTTCTTCCCCATCTCTGAGGGAAGGGGGGGGGGGGATCCCTTCTTCCCCATCTCTGAGGGAAGGAGGGGGGGGGGATCCCTTCTTCCCCATCTCTGAGGGAAGGAGTGGGGGGGATCCCTTCTTCCCCATCTCTGAGGGAAGGGGGGGGGGGGGGGATCCCTTCTTCCCCATCTCTGAGGGAAGGGGGGGGGGGGGATCCCTTCTTCCCCATCTCTGAGGGAAGGGGGGGGGGGGGGGATCCCTTCTTCCCCCATCTCTGAGGGAAGGGAGGGGGGGGGGGATCCCTTCTTCCCCATCTCTGAGGGCAGAGGGAAGGGGGGGGGGATCCCTTCTTCCCCATCTCTGAGGGCAGAGGGGAAGGGGGGGGGATCCCTTCTTCCCCATCTCTGAGGGAAGGAGGGGGGGGGATCCCTTCTTCCCCATCTCTGAGGGAAGGGGGGGGGGGGATCCCTTCTTCCCCATCTCTGAGGGAAGGAGGGGGGGAGATCCCTTCTTCCCCATCTCTGAGGGAAGGAGGGGGGGAGATCCCTTCTTCCCCATCTCTTGAGGGAAGGGGGGGGGGGATCCTTCTTCCCCATCTCTGAGGGCAGAGGGAAGGGGGGGGGATCCCTTCTTCCCCATCTCTGAGGGAAGGGGGGGGGGGGATCCCTTCTTCCCCATCTCTGAGGGAAGGGGGGGGGGGGGGGATCCCTTCTTCCCCCATCTCTGAGGGAAGGGGGGGGGGGATCCCTTCTTCCCCATCTCTGAGGGAAGGAGGGGGGGGGATCCCTTCTTCCCCATCTCTGAGGGAAGGAGGGGGGGGGATCCCTTCTTCCCCATCTCTGAGGGAAGGAGGGGGGGGGGATCCCTTCTTCCCCATCTCTGAGGGAAGGGGGGGGAGGGATCCCTTCTTCCCCATCTCTGAGGGAAGGGGGGGGGGGGATCCCTTCTTCCCCATCTCTGAGGGAAGGGGGGGGGGGGATCCCTTCTTCTCCATCTCTGAGGGAAGGGGGGGGGGGGGATCCCCTTCTTCCCCATCTCTGAGGGAAGGGGGGAGGGGATCCCTTCTTCCCCATCTCTGAGGGGAAGGGGGGGGGGGGGGATCCCTTCTTCCCCATCTCTGAGGGAAGGGGGGGGGGGGGATCCCTTCTTCCCCATCTCTGAGGGAAGGAGGGGGGGGGGATCCCTTCTTCCCCATCTCTGAGGGAAGGAGGGGGGGGGGATCCCTTCTTCCCCATCTCTGAGGGAAGGAGGGGGGGGGGATCCCTTCTTCCCCATCTCTGAGGGAAGGAGGGGGGGGGGATCCCTTCTTCCCCATCTCTGAGGGAAGGGAGGGGGGGGGATCCCTTCTTCCCCATCTCTGAGGGAAGGAGGGGGGGGGGATCCCTTCTTCCCCATCTCTGAGGGAAGGAGGGGGGGGGGATCCCTTCTTCCCCATCTCTGAGGGAAGGAGGGGGGGGATCCCGCTTCTTCCCCATCTCTGAGGGCAGAGGGAAGGGGGGGGATCCCTTCTTCCCCATCTCTGAGGGCAGAGGGGAGGGGGGGGATCCCTTCTTCCCCATCTCTGAGGGCAGAGGGAAGGGGGGGGGATCCCTTCTTCCCCATCTCTGAGGGCAGAGGGGAAGGGGGGGGATCCCTTCTTCCCCATCTCTGAGGGAAGGGGGGGGGGGGGGATCCCTTCTTCCCCATCTCTGAGGGCTTGGGAAGGGGGGGGGATCCCTTCTTCCCCATCTCTGAGGGCAGAGGGAAGGGGGGGGATCCCTTCCATGTCTTTAAATCTCCTCCTCTTCCTCCTCTTCCTCCCCCCCAGTAGCAGCCAGGTCGCTTCTCCCTCAGGCGAACCCTGTTTCCCCTCACACCCCACCCCCCCCCCCCCCCTCCCACCCCATCCCCGGCTTCACGCCCCGTCCCCGCCTCCGCCTCAGCCCCAGCCCAGCCCCGGCTCCAGGGCTCCCCCAGAGGGAGCTGCTCAGCGCCTCCTCCCTTCCCGTCTCGCCTCCTCCTTCAAGGAAGGAAGGAGAAGAAACGCAGGAGGAGCGGAGCTCCCGGGGAGAACCAGGTCCCCTGGGAAGGGGGGAAGGGAGAAGGGGGGGGGGGGGGGGGGGAACCGGCGCCATCCGCCTGCGGTGCCGCCGTTGACAGCGCTCAGGCGGTTGGGGCGGCCCTCGGCACTTGGGGTGTGGAGGGAGGTAAAATGGAGCCTGGAGAGAAGGGAAGGGGAGGGAGGGGGAGGGAGGAGGGTTGGGAAAAGGCGCTTGGAAATGGCTCGGGGAAAGGGGAACGCGGAGCCCGGCTGCCTCTGTCCGGGCCCTGGGCTGGAAAAGGGCGGGAATCGCCCCCCTGGGCTGAAAGGGCGGGAAGCACCCGCCATAGCCCTCCTTAAGCTCTGCCTCCCCTGTGCCCCCCCCTTTGCCCCCTCCTTTCCCTCTGACTCCCCTGTGCCCCCCCTTTCTGACTCTCCTTTGCCCCCCCCCTTTCTGACTCCCCCTTTGCCCCCCCCTTTCTGACTCCCCTGTGCCCCCCCCTTTCTGACTCCCCTGTGCCCCCCCCCTTTCTGACTCCCCCTGTGCCCCCCCCTTTCTGACTCCCCTTTGCCCCCCCCTTTCTGACTCCCCTTTGCCCCCCCCTTTCTGACTCCCCTTTGCCCCCCCCTTTCTGACTCCCCTTTGCCCCCCCCCCCTTTCTGACTCCCCTTTGCCCCCCCTTTCTGACTCCCCTGTGCCCCCCCCCTTTCTGACTCCCCTGTGCCCCCCCCCCTTTCTGACTCCCCTGTGCCCCCCCCCTTTCTGACTCCCCTGTGCCCCCCCCCCTTTCTGACTCCCCCTGTGCCCCCCCCCTTTCTGACTCCCCCTGTGCCCCCCCCTTTCTGACTCCCCCTGTGCCCCCCCCTTTCTGGCTCCCCTGTGCCCCCCCCTTTCTGGCTCCCCTGTGCCCCCCCCCTTTCTGGCTCCCCTGTGCCCCCCCCTTTCCCCTGACTCCCCTGTGCCCCCCCCCTTTCCCCCCTGACTCCCCTGTGCCCCCCCCTTTCCCCCTGACTCCCCTGTGCCCCCCCCTTTCCCCCTGACTCCCCTGTGCCCCCCCCTTTCTGACTCCCCTGTGCCCCCCCCTTTCTGACTCCCCCTGTGCCCCCCCTTTCTGACTCCCCCTGTGCCCCCCCCTTTCTGACTCCCCCTGTGCCCCCCCTTTCTGACTCCCCCTGTGCCCCCCCTTTCTGACTCCCCCTGTGCCCCCCCTTTCTGACTCCCCCTGTGCCCCCCCTTTCTGACTCCCCCCTGTGCCCCCCCCTTTCTGACTCCCCTGTGCCCCCCCTTTCTCCCTGACTCCCCTGTGCCCCCCCCTTTCTCCCTGACTCCCCTGTGCCCCCCCCTTTCTCCCTGACTCCCCTGTGCCCCCCCTTTCTCCCTGACTCCCCTGTGCCCCCCCCTTTCTCCCTGACTCCCCTGTGCCCCCCCCCTTTCTCCCTGACTCCCCTGTGCCCCCCCCTTTCTCCCTGACTCCCCCTGTGCCCCCCCCCTTTCTCCCTGACTCCCCTTTTGCCCCCCCCTTTCTCCCTGACTCCCCTGTGCCCCCCCCCTTTCTCCCTGACTCCCCTGTGCCCCCCCCCTTTCTCCCTGACTCCCCTTTGCCCCCCCCCCTTTCTCCCTGACTCCCCTGTGCCCCCCCCTTTCTCCCTGACTCCCCTGTGCCCCCCCTTTCTCGCTGACTCCCCTTTTGCCCCCCCCCTTTCTCGCTGACTCCCCTTTTGCCCCCCCCCTTTCTCCCTGACTCCCCTGTGCCCCCCCCCTTTCTCCCTGACTCCCCTGTGCCCCCCCCTTTCTCCCTGACTCCCCCTGTGCCCCCCCTTTCTCCCTGACTCCCCTGTGCCCCCCCCTTTCTCCTGACTCCCCTGTGCCCCCCCTTTCTCGCTGACTCCCCTTTTGCCCCCCCCTTTCTCCCTGACTCCCCTGTGCCCCCCCCTTTCTCCCTGACTCCCCTGTGCCCCCCCCCCTTTCTCTCTGACTCCCCTGTGCCCCCCCCTTTCTCCCTGACTCCCCTGTGCCCCCCCCCTTTCTCCCTGACTCCCCTGTGCCCCCCCCTTTCTCCCGGACTCCCCTGTGCCCCCCCCCTTTCTCCCGGACTCCCCTGTGCCCCCCCCTTTCTCCCTGACTCCCCTGTGCCCCCCCCTTTCTCTCTGACTCCCCTGTGAATGGGAAGGCGAGGGGGCAACTAGGAGAGGTGAGGGGGGACAGGATGGTGAGGGGACAAGGGGATGATGAAGGGGGGAACGGGACAGTGAGGGGGCAATGGGATGGTGAGGGGAGAATGGGTCAGTGAGGGGGGGCAACAGGAAGGTGAGGGGGGGCAATGGGACACTGAGGGGGGCAACAGGAAGGTGAGGGGGGGGCAATGGGACAGTGAGGGGGGGAATGGGACAGTGAGGGGTGTCAAGGGGAAGGTGATGGGGTCAAGAGGAAGGAGAGGGGGAATGGGGAGGTTGAGGGGCAATGGGAAGGTGAGGGGGGCAATGGGATGATGTGGGGGGGGGAATGGGAAGGGAAGGGAGAGAATGGGAAGGTGAGGGGGCAGTGGGACAGTGTGGGGGCAACTGGGAGGTGAGGAGGGGAGCAGGAAGGTGAGGGGGCAATGAGGGGGGAATTGGGAAGGTGAGGGGGGGCAATGGGACAGTGAGGGGGGGCAAGGGGAAGGTGAGGGGGCAAGGGGAAGGTGAGGGGGCAGTGGGACAGTGTGGGGGGTAATGGGTAGGTGAGGGGGGAAATGGGATGGGGGGGAACTGGGACAGTGAGAACAGGATGATGGGGGGCAATGGGAAGGTGGGGGGGGGGCAATGGGAAGGTGAGGGGGGGCAATGGGAAGGTGAGGGGGGGGAATGGGAAGGTGAAGGGGGGGCAATGGGAAGGTGAAGGGGGGGCAATGGAAGGTGAAGGGGGGGGGAATGGGAAGGTGAAGGGGGGGGGAATGGGAAGGTGAAGGGGGGGGGAATGGGAAGGTGAAGGGGGGGGGAATGGGAAGGTGAAGGGGGGGGGAATGGGAAGGTGAAGGGGGGGGAATGGGAAGGTGAGGGGGGTGGGAATGGGAAGGTGAAGGGGGGGGGAATGGGAAGGTGAGGGGGGTGGGAATGGGAAGGTGAAGGGGGGGGGGAATGGGAAGGTGAAGGGGGGGGAATGGGAAGGTGAAGGGGGGGGAATGGGAAGGTGAAGGGGGGGGAAAGGAAGATGGGGGGGGGGCAAGTGTGACTCCTCTTTGGGTTCTTCAATCAGGTTTTTTGACTCAAAGGAGACCCAGGTTGGGAGCTTGGTTGTGTTTTGGGGTTGTTTATTTCTTCCCATGCTGAAAGAAAAACCCCCTTTTTCTCAACAAATCTGGTGTTGGGGGGGGGGGGGGGGTGGGGGGGGGGGTGTTTGTCTGTGAATCCAATCTCTCCTCTCCCCCTTCCCTCCTCCAGGCTTCACCCCATCCCCCTTGTCCTGCCAGGCTCTGCCCTTGGAACAAGCTGGTTCCTCTCCTGTTCCTCTGCTCCCTTCAGGGACTGGAAGGCTGAGTAGCTTCTTATTATCACTTCCCAGTCCCCCCCCTTGTCTGTCCCAGTCCCCCTGAGAGGGGATCTGCTCCCTGGGGATCAAGAGCTGAAGGGTGGGACCCAGGGGGGCCATGGGCAGCTTCTTCTCAGTGGCTGTGGGGACAGGACAAGGGGTGATGGGCTCAAGTTGGAGCACAGGGAGTTCCTCACCAGTGTGGGGAAGAACTTCTTCCCAGTGAGGGTGAGGAGAGGAGAGGAGCTCTGAGGAGAAGGACCTGGGGGTCCTGGTAGATGACAGGGTGGCCATGAGCCAGCAGTGTGACCTGGGGCTGAGAGAGACAATGGGATCCTGGGGGGCATCAGGAGGAGTGTGGGCAGCAGGTGACAGGAGGGGATCCTCCCCCTCTGCTCTGCCCTGCTCAGGCCCCACCTGGAGTGTTGGGGCCAGTGCTGGGATCAACCAGCCAGGGATCTCCTGGAGAGAGGCCAGAGGAGGGACAGGGAGATGCTGAAGGGCCTGGAGCATCTGCCCTGGGAGGAAAGGCTGAGGGACCTGGGGCTGGAGAAGAAGCAACCTGAGAGGGGATCTGCTCCCTGGGGATCAAGAGCTGAAGGGTGGGACCCAGGAGGCCATGGGCAGCTTCTTCTCAGTGGCTGTGGGGACAGGACAAGGGGTGATGGGCTCAAGTTGGAGCTCAGGGAGTTCCACACCAACATCTGGAAGAACTTCTTCCCAGTTAGGGTGAGGCCAGGCTGCCCAGGGGGGTGTGGAGTCTCCTTCTCTGGAGAGATTCCAGCCCCATCTGGATGTCTCCCTGTGTTGCCCTGTTCTAGGGACCCTGCTTTGGCAGGGGTGGGGTTGGACCTGATGAGCTCTGGAGGTCCCAGAGCTCCCTCACCCTCACTGGGAAGAAGTTCTTCCCTACATTGGGGGTGGGGGGGAAAGATCTAGAAGGTTACTTTCTGAGTAACTCCCTCTTTAAATCTAAGCCCCTTTGTGGTGGAGATGTTCCTCTAGGTGCCCTCTCAGAGGGAAGAGGTCTCCAAAGTGGCTGTGTTGAGGACTTGGATGTCAATTCACAGAATCAGAAGGGTTGGAAGGGACCTTGGAGGACCTTGGACTTGAAGTTGGTGGCCCTGCCTGTAGCAATGGGGTTGGAACTCTGATCCTTGAGATCTTTTCCAACCCAGACCATTCCATGACCTCAAGAGATCATGGTGTCCAACCCTTGTCTCTTGGTTTCTCCACCAGGGAGAGACTTAGCTACCAAGCTCTGAGTTTTCAGGACCCCAAACCTCAGCTCTTCACTCTACTGGTGGTGGTTGGATGGAGATCATAGAACCCAGAATGTTTAGGATGAAAGGAAAGGGGAGTTTTGAGGTGTAGCAGAGCTTTGTGAAGGCCACAAGTGAAGAACTTCAAAGACCAACCATGGCCACCTTGATTTTTGGGATGTCTTTCTACTACAGCTTAAATCAGGAGGTCAAACAGGAGCTAGAAACCACCCCCCCACACACACTTCAAACCTCTCTTTCCATATTGACTCAGATTTCCAGCAGGAACCTGCTGCCATCACCTCCTAGAAGGTTCTTCGAAGAGGAAACCATCCCACACAGCCTGTCCTCTCACAGAGCAGCTTGGGCCTGCTTCTCCTGAGCTTCTTCTCCTTAGAAACCTTCAAGCAGCTCTTTTTATCTCCCAACAGATGTGTCTGGGAAATGCTTGAGGAGCTCCTGAAGCCTTCAAGATACCTCTTTAAGAGGAAAGAGTTGGAGAAGAGGTCTCTGGGTGGGGGGAAAAGAGAAGAAACCCCCCAAAGATGGAAGAAAACCCCCCTCAGAAGAAGAGATTTGAGTCTCATGGAGTCTTTCTTGTCTTCTCCTCTTTCTGTAGGATCTTGCAGGTCAGCACTATGACTGATGGAGACTATGATTATCTGATCAAGCTTCTGGCTCTTGGAGATTCTGGAGTTGGGAAAACCACCTTCCTCTACAGATACACAGAGCAGAAATTCAACCCCAAGTTCATCACCACAGTTGGGATCGATTTCCGGGAGAAACGTGTGGTGAGTTGATTCTTCTCCCACTTCATCACCACCTCCTCCTCCTCCTTCTTCATCCCAAGTGTCTCCTCTGGTAGGATCATTGCTTCTTCTCCTCCAATTGTTGGGTCTTTGAGTTGGACTCCTCAAGTTTAGGCTCAAGGTTTTTTCTCCCTGACCTTGGATGAAAGGATTGAGATGTTCCCTCAAGAAGTTTGGAGGTGACACTCAACTAGATGGAAGTGTTGAGGCTACCTCAGGGTGGGGAGGATCTTCAAAGAGACCTCACCAGGTTGGACCCATAGGCTGAGCCTAATAGGATGAGGTTTAACAAAGCTAAGTGTAGAGTGCTGCACATGGGACACAACAACCCTGAGCAGAGCTCCAGGCTGGGGAGCTGGAAGGTGGAGAAGGACCTGGGGGTGGTGGGTGACCATCAACTGACCATGAGGCAGCAGTGTGGCCAAGGAGGACACCACCATCCTGGCTTGTGGCAGACACAGCGTGGCCAGTAGGGCTGGGGAGGGGGGTTGTCCCCCCTGGGCTGGGCACTGGGGAGGCTGCAGCTGGAGTGGTGGGGCCAGTTGTGGGCTCCTCAGCATCAGAAGGACATGGAGGTCCTGGAGAGAGGCCAGAGAAGGGTGCAGAGAGGTGGGAGATGGTGTCCTTCAGGAGGTGGGACATGGGGCAATGGGCTCAAGCTGCCCCAGGGCAGGCTCAGATTGGACATTAGGAGAAAGTTCTTCCTGGCAGAGCTGTCAGGACCTGGCCCAGGCTGCCCAGGGTGGGGACTCAGCC
>JAKCOZ010001046.1:0-25089 GCA_022605955.1 Rallus limicola
AAGCTAGGCATGAAAGGCATAGCTTGTCCTGTTAGGAGGTTTCAGACAAGCTATGCCTTTCAGGCCTAGCTTGTCTGAAACCTCCTAACAGGACACACGAGCAGACCCTGTCACTTTGGCTCTCAGCCTTTTCCTTTGCCTGGAAAGAGGGAACATGCCTGGAACCTCCTACGGTGCTTTTCTCGGCCCTAGCAGACTGCAGTTCAAAACATGCTAAACGTCCAGCAATAACTCCCAAAGTAAAGAAGCTAGGCCTGAAAGGCATAGCTTGTCTGAAACCTCCTAACAGGACACATGAGCAGCACCTGTCACTTTGGCTCTCAGCCTTTTCCTTTGCCTGGAAAGAGGGAACATGCCTGGAACCTCCTACGGTGCTTTTCTCGGCCCTAGCAGACTGCAGTTCAAAACATGCTAAACGTCCAGCAATAACTCCCAAAGTAAAGAAGCTAGGCCTGAAAGGCATAGCTTGTCTGAAACCTCCTAACAGGACACACGAGCAGACCCTGTCACTTTGGCTCTCAGCCTTTTCCTTTGCCTGGAAAGAGGGAACATGCCTGGAACCTCCTACGGTGCTTTTCTCGGCCCTAGCAGACTGCAGTTCAAAACATGCTAAACGTCCAGCAATAACTCCCAAAGTAAAGAAGCTAGGCCTGAAAGGCATAGCTTGTCTGAAACCTCCTAACAGGACACACGAGCAGCCCCTGTCACTTTGGCTCTCAGCCTTTTCCTTTGCCTGGAAAGAGGGAACATGCCTGGAACCTCCTACGGTGCTTTTCTCGGCCCTAGCAGACTGCAGTTCAAAACATGCTAAACGTCCAGCAATAACTCCCAAAGTAAAGAAGCTAGGCCTGAAAGGCATAGCTTGTCTGAAACCTCCTAACAGGACACACGAGCAGCCCCTGTCACTTTGGCTCTCAGCCTTTTCCTTTGCCTGGAAAGAGGGAACATGCCTGGAACCTCCTACGGTGCTTTTCTCGGCCCTAGCAGACTGCAGTTCAAAACATGCTAAATGTCCAGCAATAACTCCCAAAGTAAAGAAGCTAGGCCTGAAAGGCATAGCTTGTCTGAAACCTCCTAACAGGACACACGAGCAGACCCTGTCACTTTGGCTCTCAGCCTTTTCCTTTGCCTGGAAAGAGGGAACATGCCTGGAACCTCCTACGGTGCTTTTCTCGGCCCTATCAGACTGCAGTTCAAAACATGCTAAACGTCCAGCAATAACTCCCAAAGTAAAGAAGCTAGGCATGAAAGGCATAGCTTGTCCTGTTAGGAGGTTTCAGACAAGCTAGGCCTGAAAGGCATAGCTTGTCTGAAACCTCCTAACAGGACACATGAGCAGCACCTGTCACTTTGGCTCTCAGCCTTTTCCTTTGCCTGGAAAGAGGGAACATGCCTGGAACCTCCTACGGTGCTTTTCTCGGCCCTAGCAGACTGCAGTTCAAAACATGCTAAACGTCCAGCAATAACTCCCAAAGTAAAGAAGCTAGGCCTGAAAGGCATAGCTTGTCTGAAACCTCCTAACAGGACACACGAGCAGACCCTGTCACTTTGGCTCTCAGCCTTTTCCTTTGCCTGGAAAGAGGGAACATGCCTGGAACCTCCTACGGTGCTTTTCTCGGCCCTGGCAGACTGCAGTTCAAAACATGCTAAACGTCCAGCAATAACTCCCAAAGTAAAGAAGCTAGGCCTGAAAGGCATAGCTTGTCTGAAACCTCCTAACAGGACACACGAGCAGACCCTGTCGCTTTGGCTCTCAGCCTTTTCCTTTGCCTGGAAAGAGGGAACATGCCTGGAACCTCCTACGGTGCTTTTCTCGGCCCTAGCAGACTGCAGTTCAAAACATGCTAAACGTCCAGCAATAACTCCCAAAGTAAAGAAGCTAGGCCTGAAAGGCATAGCTTGTCTGAAACCTCCTAACAGGACACACGAGCAGCCCCTGTCACTTTGGCTCTCAGCCTTTTCCTTTGCCTGGAAAGAGGGAACATGCCTGGAACCTCCTAGGGTGCTTTTCTCGGCCCTAGCAGACTGCAGTTCAAAACATGCTAAATGTCCAGCAATAACTCCCAAAGTAAAGAAGCTAGGCCTGAAAGGCATAGCTTGTCTGAAACCTCCTAACAGGACACACGAGCAGACCCTGTCACTTTGGCTCTCAGCCTTTTCCTTTGCCTGGAAAGAGGGAACATGCCTGGAACCTCCTACGGTGCTTTTCTCGGCCCTAGCAGACTGCAGTTCAAAACATGCTAAACGTCCAGCAATAACTCCCAAAGTAAAGAAGCTAGGCCTGAAAGGCATAGCTTGTCTGAAACCTCCTAACAGGACACACGAGCAGCCCCTGTCACTTTGGCTCTCAGCCTTTTCCTTTGCCTGGAAAGAGGGAACATGCCTGGAACCTCCTACGGTGCTTTTCTCGGCCCTAGCAGACTGCAGTTCAAAACATGCTAAACGTCCAGCAATAACTCCCAAAGTAAAGAAGCTAGGCCTGAAAGGCATAGCTTGTCTGAAACCTCCTAACAGGACACACGAGCAGACCCTATCACTTTGGCTCTCAGCCTTTTCCTTTGCCTGGAAAGAGGGAACATGCCTGGAACCTCCTACGGTGCTTTTCTCGGCCCTAGCAGACTGCAGTTCAAAACATGCTAAACGTCCAGCAATAACTCCCAAAGTAAAGAAGCTAGGCCTGAAAGGCATAGCTTGTCTGAAACCTCCTAACAGGACACACGAGCAGCCCCTGTCACTTTGGCTCTCAGCCTTTTCCTTTGCCTGGAAAGAGGGAACATGCCTGGAACCTCCTACGGTGCTTTTCTCGGCCCTAGCAGACTGCAGTTCAAAACATGCTAAACGTCCAGCAATAACTCCCAAAGTAAAGAAGCTAGGCCTGAAAGGCATAGCTTGTCTGAAACCTCCTAACAGGACACACGAGCAGCCCCTGTCACTTTGGCTCTCAGCCTTTTCCTTTGCCTGGAAAGAGGGAACATGCCTGGAACCTCCTACGGTGCTTTTCTCGGCCCTAGCAGACTGCAGTTCAAAACATGCTAAATGTCCAGCAATAACTCCCAAAGTAAAGAAGCTAGGCCTGAAAGGCATAGCTTGTCTGAAACCTCCTAACAGGACACACGAGCAGACCCTGTCACTTTGGCTCTCAGCCTTTTCCTTTGCCTGGAAAGAGGGAACATGCCTGGAACCTCCTACGGTGCTTTTCTCGGCCCTAGCAGACTGCAGTTCAAAACATGCTAAACGTCCAGCAATAACTCCCAAAGTAAAGAAGCTAGGCCTGAAAGGCATAGCTTGTCTGAAACCTCCTAACAGGACACACGAGCAGCCCCTGTCACTTTGGCTCTCAGCCTTTTCCTTTGCCTGGAAAGAGGGAACATGCCTGGAACCTCCTACGGTGCTTTTCTCGGCCCTAGCAGACTGCAGTTCAAAACATGCTAAACGTCCAGCAATAACTCCCAAAGTAAAGAAGCTAGGCCTGAAAGGCATAGCTTGTCTGAAACCTCCTAACAGGACACACGAGCAGACCCTATCACTTTGGCTCTCAGCCTTTTCCTTTGCCTGGAAAGAGGGAACATGCCTGGAACCTCCTACGGTGCTTTTCTCGGCCCTAGCAGACTGCAGTTCAAAACATGCTAAACGTCCAGCAATAACTCCCAAAGTAAAGAAGCTAGGCCTGAAAGGCATAGCTTGTCTGAAACCTCCTAACAGGACACACGAGCAGCCCCTGTCACTTTGGCTCTCAGCCTTTTCCTTTGCCTGGAAAGAGGGAACATGCCTGGAACCTCCTACGGTGCTTTTCTCGGCCCTAGCAGTCTGCAGTTCAAAACATGCTAAACGTCCAGCAATAACTCCCAAAGTAAAGAAGCTAGGCATGAAAGGCATAGCTTGTCCTGTTAGGAGGTTTCAGACAAGCTAGGCCTGAAAGGCATAGCTTGTCTGAAACATCCTAACAGGACACCCGAGCAGACCCTGTCACTTTGGCTCTCAGCCTTTTCCTTTGCCTGGAAAGAGGGAACATGCCTGGAACCTCCTACGGTGCTTTTCTCGGCCCTAGCAGACTGCAGTTCAAAACATGCTAAACGTCCAGCAATAACTCCCAAAGTAAAGAAGCTAGGCCTGAAAGGCATAGCTTGTCTGAAACCTCCTAACAGGACACCCGAGCAGACCCTGTCACTTTGGCTCTCAGCCTTTTCCTTTGCCTGAAAAGAGGAAACATGCCTGGAACCTCCTACGGTGCTTTTCTCGGCCCTAGCAGACTGCAGTTCAAAACATGCTAAACGTCCAGCAATAACTCCCAAAGTAAAGAAGCTAGGCCTGAAAGGCATAGCTTGTCTGAAACCTCCTAACAGGACACACGAGCAGACCCTGTCACTTTGGCTCTCAGCCTTTTCCTTTGCCTGGAAAGAGGGAACATGCCTGGAACCTCCTACGGTGCTTTTCTCGGCCCTAGCAGACTGCAGTTCAAAACATGCTAAACGTCCAGCAATAACTCCCAAAGTAAAGAAGCTAGGCCTGAAAGGCATAGCTTGTCTGAAACCTCCTAACAGGACACACGAGCAGCCCCTGTCACTTTGGCTCTCAGCCTTTTCCTTTGCCTGGAAAGAGGGAACATGCCTGGAACCTCCTACGGTGCTTTTCTCGGCCCTAGCAGACTGCAGTTCAAAACATGCTAAACGTCCAGCAATAACTCCCAAAGTAAAGAAGCTAGGCCTGAAAGGCATAGCTTGTCTGAAACCTCCTAACAGGACACACGAGCAGCCCCTGTCACTTTGGCTCTCAGCCTTTTCCTTTGCCTGGAAAGAGGGAACATGCCTGGAACCTCCTACGGTGCTTTACTCGGCCCTAGCAGACTGCAGTTCAAAACATGCTAAACGTCCAGCAATAACTCCCAAAGTAAAGAAGCTAGGCCTGAAAGGCATAGCTTGTCTGAAACCTCCTAACAGGACACACGAGCAGACCCTGTCACTTTGGCTCTCAGCCTTTTCCTTTGCCTGGAAAGAGGGAACATGCCTGGAACCTCCTACGGTGCTTTTCTCGGCCCTAGCAGACTGCAGTTCAAAACATGCTAAACGTCCAGCAATAACTCCCAAAGTAAAGAAGCTAGGCCTGAAAGGCATAGCTTGTCTGAAACCTCCTAACAGGACACACGAGCAGACCCTGTCACTTTGGCTCTCAGCCTTTTCCTTTGCCTGGAAAGAGGGAACATGCCTGGAACCTCCTACGGTGCTTTTCTCGGCCCTAGCAGACTGCAGTTCAAAACATGCTAAACGTCCAGCAATAACTCCCAAAGTATAGAAGCTAGGCCTGAAAGGCATAGCTTGTCTGAAACCTCCTAACAGGACACACGAGCAGACCCTGTCACTTTGGCTCTCAGCCTTTTCCTTTGCCTGGAAAGAGGGAACATGCCTGGAACCTCCTACGGTGCTTTTCTCGGCCCTAGCAGACTGCAGTTCAAAACATGCTAAACGTCCAGCAATAACTCCCAAAGTAAAGAAGCTAGGCATGAAAGGCATAGCTTGTCTGAAACCTCCTAACAGGACACACGAGCAGACCCTGTCGCTTTGGCTCTCAGCCTTTTCCTTTGCCTGGAAAGAGGGAACATGCCTGGAACCTCCTACGGTGCTTTTCTCGGCCCTAGCAGACTGCAGTTCAAAACATGCTAAACGTCCAGCAATAACTCCCAAAGTAAAGAAGCTAGGCCTGAAAGGCATAGCTTGTCTGAAACCTCCTAACAGGACACACAAGCAGACCCTGTCACTTTGGCTCTCAGCCTTTTCCTTTGCCTGGAAAGAGGGAACATGCCTGGAACCTCCTACGGTGCTTTTCTCGGCCCTAGCAGACTGCAGTTCAAAACATGCTAAACGTCCAGCAATAACTCCCAAAGTAAAGAAGCTAGGCCTGAAAGGCATAGCTTGTCTGAAACCTCCTATTAGGACACCCGAGCAGACCCTGTCACTTTGGCACTCAGCCTTTTCCTTTGCCTGGAAAGAGGGAACATGCCTGGAACCTCCTAGGGTGCTTTTCTCGGCCCTAGCAGACTGCAGTTCAAAACATGCTAAACGTCCAGCAATAACTCCCAAAGTAAAGAAGCTAGGCCTGAAAGGCATAGCTTGTCTGAAACCTCCTAACAGGACACATGAGCAGCACCTGTCACTTTGGCTCTCAGCCTTTTCCTTTGCCTGGAAAGAGGGAACATGCCTGGAACCTCCTACGGTGCTTTTCTCGGCCCTAGCAGACTGCAGTTCAAAACATGCTAAACGTCCAGCAATAACTCCCAAAGTAAAGAAGCTAGGCCTGAAAGGCATAGCTTGTCTGAAACCTCCTAACAGGACACACGAGCAGACCCTGTCACTTTGGCTCTCAGCCTTTTCCTTTGCCTGGAAAGAGGGAACATGCCTGGAACCTCCTACGGTGCTTTTCTCGGACCTATCAGACTGCAGTTCAAAACATGCTAAACGTCCAGCAATAACTCCCAAAGTAAAGAAGCTAGGCATGAAAGGCATAGCTTGTCCTGTTAGGAGGTTTCAGACAAGCTAGGCCTGAAATGCATAGCTTGTCTGAAACCTCCTAACAGGACACACGAGCAGACCCTGTCACTTTGGCTCTCAGCCTTTTCCTTTGCCTGGAAAGAGGGAACATGCCTGGAACCTCCTACGGTGCTTTTCTCGGCCCTAGCAGACTGCAATTCAAAACATGCTAAACGTCCAGCAATAACTCCCAAAGTAAAGAAGCTAGGCCTGAAAGGCATAGCTTGTCTGAAACCTCCTAACATGACACACGAGCAGCCCCTGTCACTTTGGTTCTCAGCCTTTTCCTTTGCCTGGAAAGAGGGAACATGCCTGGAACCTCCTACGGTGCTTTTCTCGGCCCTAGCAGACTGCAGTTCAAAACATGCTAAACGTCCAGCAATAACTCCCAAAGTAAAGAAGCTAGGCGTGAAAGGCATAGCTTGTCTGAAACCTCCTAACAGGACACATGAGCAGCACCTGTCACTTTGGCTCTCAGCCTTTTCCTTTGCCTGGAAAGAGGGAACATGCCTGGAACCTCCTACGGTGCTTTTCTCTGCCCTAGCAGGCTGCAGTTCAAAACATGCTCAACGTCCAGCAATAACTCCCAAAGTAAAGAAGCTAGGCCTGAAAGGCATAGCTTGTCTGAAACCTCCTAACAGGACACACGAGCAGACCCTGTCAATTTGGCTCTCAGCCTTTTCCTTTGCCTGGAAAGAGGGAACATGCCTGGAACCTCCTACGGTGCTTTTCTCGGCCCTAGCAGACTGCAGTTCAAAACATGCTAAACGTCCAGCAATAACTCCCAAAGTAAAGAAGCTAGGCATGAAAGGCATAGCTTGTCCTGTTAGGAGGTTTCAGACAAGCTAGTCCTGAAAGGCATAGCTAGGCCTGAAAGGCATAGCTTGTCTGAAACCTCCTAACAGGACAAACGAGCAGACCCTGTGACTTTGGCTCTCAGCCTTTTCCTTTGCCTGGAAAGAGGGAACATGCCTGGAACCTCCTACGGTGCTTTTCTCGGCCCTAACAGACTGCAGTTCAAAACATGCTAAACGTCCAGCAATAACTCCCAAAGTAAAGAAGCTAGGCCTGAAAGGCATAGCTTGTCTGAAACCTCCTAACAGGACACACGAGCAGACCCTGTCACTTTGGCTCTCAGCCTTTTCCTTTGCCTGGAAAGAGGGAACATGCCTGGAACCTCCTACGGTGCTTTTCTCGGCCCTAGCAGACTGCAGTTCAAAACATGCTAAACGTCCAGCAATAACTCCCAAAGTAAAGAAGCTAGGCCTGAAAGGCATAGCTTGTCTGAAACCTCCTAACAGGACACACAAGCAGACCCTGTCACTTTGGCTCTCAGCCTTTTCCTTTGCCTGGAAAGAGGGAACATGCCTGGAACCTCCTACGGTGCTTTTCTCGGCCCTAGCAGACTGCAATTCAAAACATGCTAAACGTCCAGCAATAACTCCCAAAGTAAAGAAGCTAGGCCTGAAAGGCATAGCTTGTCTGAAACCTCCTAACAGGACACACGAGCAAACCCTTTCACTTTGGCTCTCAGCTTTTTCCTTTGCTTGGAAAGAGGGAACATGCCTGGAACCTCCTACGGTGCTTTTCTCGGCCCTAGCAGACTGCAGCTCAAAACATGCTAAACGTCCAGCAATAACTCCCAAAGTAAAGAAGCTAGGCCTGAAAGGCATAGCTTGTCTGAAACCTCCTAACAGGACACACAAGCAGACCCTGTCACTTTGGCTCTCAGCCTTTTCCTTTGCCTGGAAAGAGGGAACATGCCTGGAACCTCCTACGGTGCTTTTCTCGGCCCTAGCAGACTGCAATTCAAAACATGCTAAACGTCCAGCAATAACTCCCAAAGTAAAGAAGCGAGGCCTGAAAGGCATAGCTTGTCTGAAACCTCCTAACAGGACACACGAGCAAACCCTTTCACTTTGGCTCTCAGCTTTTTCCTTTGCTTGGAAAGAGGGAACATGCCTGGAACCTCCTACGGTGCTTTTCTCGGCCCTAGCAGACTGCAGCTCAAAACATGCTAAACGTCCAGCAATAACTCCCAAAGTAAAGAAGCTAGGCCTGAAAGGCATAGCTTGTCTGAAACCTCCTAACAGGACACCAGAGCAGACCCTGTCACTTTGGCTCTCAGCCTTTTCCTTTGCCTGGAAAGAGGGAACATGCCTGGAACCTCCTACGGTGCTTTTCTCGGCCCTAGCAGACTGCAATTCAAAACATGCTAAACGTCCAGCAATAACTCCCAAAGTAAAGAAGCTAGGCCTGAAAGGCATAGCTTGTCTGAAACCTCCTAACATGACACACGAGCAGCCCCTGTCACTTTGGTTCTCAGCCTTTTCCTTTGCCTGGAAAGAGGGAACATGCCTGGAACCTCCTACGGTGCTTTTCTCGGCCCTAGCAGACTGCAGTTCAAAACATGCTAAACGTCCAGCAATAACTCCCAAAGTAAAGAAGCTAGGCCTGAAAGGCATAGCTTGTCTGAAACCTCCTAACAGGACACACGAGCAGACCCTGTCACTTTGGCTCTCAGCCTTTTCCTTTGCCTGGAAAGAGGGAACATGCCTGGAACCTCCTACGGTGCTTTTCTCGGCCCTAGCAGACTGCAGTTCAAAACATGCTAAACGTCCAGCAATAACTCCCAAAGTAAAGAAGCTAGGCCTGAAAGGCATAGCTTGTCTGAAACCTCCTAACAGGACACACGAGCAGACCCTGTCACTTTGGCTCTCAGCCTTTTCCTTTGCCTGGAAAGAGGGAACATGCCTGGAACCTCCTACGGTGCTTTTCTCGGCCCTAGCAGACTGCAGTTCAAAACATGCTAAACGTCCAGCAATAACTCCCAAAGTAAAGAAGCTAGGCCTGAAAGGCATAGCTTGACTGAAACCTCCTAACAGGACACATGAGCAGCACCTGTAACTTTGGCTCTCAGCCTTTTCCTTTGCCTGGAAAGAGGGAACATGCCTGGAACCTCCTACGGTGCTTTTCTCGGCCCTAGCAGACTGCAGTTCAAAACATGCTAAACGTCCAGCAATAACTCCCAAAGTAAAGAAGCTAGGCCTGAAAGGCATAGCTTGTCTGAAACCTCCTAACAGGACACACGAGCAGACCCTGTCACTTTGGCTCTCAGCCTTTTCCTTTGCCTGGAAAGAGGGAACATGCCTGGAACCTCCTACGGTGCTTTTCTCGGCCCTAGCAGACTGCAGTTCAAAACATGCTAAACGTCCAGCAATAACTCCCAAAGTAAAGAAGCTAGGCCTGAAAGGCATAGCTTGTCTGAAACCTCCTAACAGGACACACGAGCAGCCCCTGTCACTTTGGCTCTCAGACTTTTCCTTTGCCTGGAAAGAGGGAACATGCCTGGAACCTCCTACAGTGCTTTTCTCGGCCCTAGCAGACTGCAGTTCAAAACATGCTAAACGTCCAGCAATAACTCCCAAAGTAAAGAAGCTAGGCCTGAAAGGCATAGCTTGTCTGAAACCTCCTAACAGGACACATGAGCAGCACCTGTCACTTTGGCTCTCAGCCTTTTCCTTTGCCTGGAAAGAGGGAACATGCCTGGAACCTCCTACGGTGCTTTTCTCGGCCCTAGCAGACTGCAGTTCAAAACATGCTAAACGTCCAGCAATAACTCCCAAAGTAAAGAAGCTAGGCCTGAAAGGCATAGCTTGTCTGAAACCTCCTAACAGGACACACGAGCAGCCCCTGTCACTTTGGCTCTCAGCCTTTTCCTTTGCCTGGAAAGAGGGAACATGCCTGGAACCTCCTACGGTGCTTTTCTCGGCCCTAGCAGACTGCAGTTCAAAACATGCTAAACGTCCAGCAATAACTCCCAAAGTAAAGAAGCTAGGCCTGAAAGGCATAGCTTGTCTGAAACCTCCTAACATGACACACGAGCAGCCCCTGTCACTTTGGTTCTCAGCCTTTTCCTTTGCCTGGAAAGAGGGAACATGCCTGGAACCTCCTACGGTGCTTTTCTCGGCCCTAGCAGACTGCAGTTCAAAACATGCTAAACGTCCAGCAATAACTCCCAAAGTAAAGAAGCGAGGCCTGAAAGGCATAGCTTGTCTGAAACCTCCTAACAGGACACACGAGCAGACCCTGTCACTTTGGCTCTCAGCCTTTTCCTTTGCCTGGAAAGAGGGAACATGCCTGGAACCTCCTACGGTGCTTTTCTCGGCCCTAGCAGACTGCAGTTCAAAACATGCTAAACGTCCAGCAATAACTCCCAAAGTAAAGAAGCTAGGCCTGAAAGGCATAGCTTGTCTGAAACCTCCTAACAGGACACACAAGCAGACCCTGTCACTTTGGCTCTCAGCCTTTTCCTTTGCTTTGAAAGAGGGAACATGCCTGGAACCTCCTACGGTGCTTTTCTCGGCCCTAGCAGACTGCAATTCAAAACATGCTAAACGTCCAGCAATAACTCCCAAAGTAAAGAAGCTAGGCCTGAAAGGCATAGCTTGTCTGAAACCTCCTAACAGGACACCCGAGCAGACCCTGTCACTTTGGCTCTCAGCCTTTTCCTTTGCCTGGAAAGAGGGAACATGCCTGGAACCTCCTACGGTGCTTTTCTCGGCCCTAGCAGACTGCAGTTCAAAACATGCTAAACGTCCAGCAATAACTCCCAAAGTAAAGAAGCTAGGCCTGAAAGGCATAGCTTGTCTGAAACCTCCTAACAGGACACACGAGCAGACCCTGTCACTTTGGCTCTCAGCCTTTTCCTTTGCCTGGAAAGAGGGAACATGCCTGGAACCTCCTACGGTGCTTTTCTCGGCCCTAGCAGACTGCAGTTCAAAACATGCTAAACGTCCAGCAATAACTCCCAAAGTAAAGAAGCTAGGCCTGAAAGGCATAGCTTGTCTGAAACCTCCTAACAGGACACACGAGCAGCCCCGGTCACTTTGGCTCTCAGCCTTTTCCTTTGCCTGGAAAGAGGGAACATGCCTGGAACCTCCTACGGTGCTTTTCTCGGCCCTAGCAGACTGCAGTTCAAAACATGCTAAACGTCCAGCAATAACTCCCAAAGTAAAGAAGCTAGGCCTGAAAGGCATAGCTTGTCTGAAACCTCCTAACAGGACACACGAGCAGACCCTGTCGCTTTGGCTCTCAGCCTTTTCCTTTGCCTGGAAAGAGGGAACATGCCTGGAACCTCCTACGGTGCTTTTCTCGGCCCTAGCAGACTGCAGTTCAAAACATGCTAAACGTCCAGCAATAACTCCCAAAGTAAAGAAGCTAGGCCTGAAAGGCATAGCTTGTCTGAAACCTCCTAACATGACACACGAGCAGACCCTGTCCCTTTGGCTCTCAGCCTTTTCCTTTGCCTGGAAAGAGGGAACATGCCTGGAACCTCCTACGGTGCTTTTCTCGGCCCTAGCAGACTGCAGTTCAAAACATGCTAAACGTCCAGCAATAACTCCCAAAGTAAAGAAGCTAGGCCTGAAAGGCATAGCTTGTCTGAAACCTCCTAACAGGACACACGAGCAGACCCTGTCGCTTTGGCTCTCAGCCTTTTCCTTTGCCTGGAAAGAGGGAACATGCCTGGAACCTCCTACGGTGCTTTTCTCGGCCCTAGCAGACTGCAGTTCAAAACATGCTAAACGTCCAGCCATAACTCCCAAAGTAAAGAAGCTAGGCCTGAAAGGCATAGCTTGTCTGAAACCTCCTAACAGGACACACGAGCAGACCCTGTCACTTTGGCTCTCAGCCTTTTCCTTTGCCTGGAAAGAGGGAACATGCCTGGAACCTCCTACGGTGCTTTTCTCAGCCCTAGCAGACTGCAGTTCAAAACATGCTAAACGTCCAGCAATAACTCCCAAAGTAAAGAAGCTAGGCCTGAAAGGCGTAGCTTGTCTGAAACCTCCTAACAGGACACACGAGCAAACCCTTTCACTTTGGCTCTCAGCTTTTTCCTTTGCTTGGAAAGAGGGAACATGCCTGGAACCTCCTACGGTGCTTTTCTCGGCCCTAGCAGACTGCAGTTCAAAACATGCTAAACGTCCAGCAATAACTCCCAAAGTAAAGAAGCTAGGCCTGAAAGGCATAGCTTGTCTGAAACCTCCTAACAGGACACATGAGCAGCACCTGTCACTTTGGCTCTCAGCCTTTTCCTTTGCCTGGAAAGAGGGAACATGCCTGGAACCTCCTACGGTGCTTTTCTCGGCCCTAGCAGACTGCAGTTCAAAACATGCTAAACGTCCAGCAATAACTCCCAAAGTAAAGAAGCTAGGCCTGAAAGGCATAGCTTGTCTGAAACCTCCTAACAGGACACACGAGCAGACCCTGTCACTTTGGCTCTCAGCCTTTTCCTTTGCCTGGAAAGAGGGAACATGCCTGGAACCTCCTACGGTGCTTTTCTCGGCCCTAGCAGACTGCAGTTCAAAACATGCTAAACGTCCAGCAATAACTCCCAAAGTAAAGAAGCTAGGCCTGAAAGGCATAGCTTGTCTGAAAGCTCCTAACAGGACACACGAGCAGCCCCTGTCACTTTGGCTCTCAGCCTTTTCCTTTGCCTGGAAAGAGGGAACATGCCTGGAACCTCCTACGGTGCTTTTCTCGGCCCTAGCAGACTGCAGTTCAAAACATGCTAAACGTCCAGCAATAACTCCCAAAGTAAAGAAGCTAGGCCTGAAAGGCATAGCTTGTCTGAAACCTCCTAACAGGACACACGAGCAGCCCCTGTCACTTTGGCTCTCAGCCTTTTCCTTTGCCTGGAAAGAGGGAACATGCCTGGAACCTCCTACGGTGCTTTTCTCGGCCCTAGCAGACTGCAGTTCAAAACATGCTCAACGTCCAGCAATAACTCCCAAAGTAAAGAAGCTAGGCCTGAAAGGCATAGCTTGTCTGAAACCTCCTAACAGGACACACGAGCAGACCCTGTCGCTTTGGCTCTCAGCCTTTTCCTTTGCCTGGAAAGAGGGAACATGCCTGGAACCTCCTACGGTGCTTTTCTCGGCCCTAGCAGACTGCAGTTCAAAACATGCTAAACGTCCAGCAATAACTCCCAAAGTAAAGAAGCTAGGCCTGAAAGGCATAGCTTGTCTGAAACCTCCTAACAGGACACACGAGCAGACCCTGTCACTTTGGCTCTCAGCCTTTTCCTTTGCCTGGAAAGAGGGAACATGCCTGGAACCTCCTACGGTGCTTTTCTCGGCCCTAGCAGACTGCAGTTCAAAACATGCTAAACGTCCAGCAATAACTCCCAAAGTAAAGAAGCTAGGCCTGAAAGGCATAGCTTGTCTGAAACCTCCTAACAGGACACACGAGCAGACCCTGTCACTTTGGCTCTCAGCCTTTTCCTTTGCCTGGAAAGAGGGAACATGCCTGGAACCTCCTACGGTGCTTTTCTCGGCCCTAGCAGACTGCAGTTCAAAACATGCTAAACGTCCAGCAATAACTCCCAAAGTAAAGAAGCTAGGCCTGAAAGGCATAGCTTGTCTGAAACCTCCTAACAGGACACACGAGCAGACCCTGTCACTTTGGCTCTCAGCCTTTTCCTTTGCCTGGAAAGAGGGAACATACCTGGAACCTCCTACGGTGCTTTTCTCGGCCCTAGCAGACTGCAGTTCAAAACATGCTAAACGTCCAGCAATAACTCCCAAAGTAAAGAAGCTAGGCCTGAAAGGCATAGCTTGTCTGAAACCTCCTAACAGGACACACGAGCAGCCCCTGTCACTTTGGCTCTCAGCCTTTTCCTTCGCCTGGAAAGAGGGAACATGCCTGGAACCTCCTACGGTGCTTTTCTCGGCCCTAGCAGACTGCAGTTCAAAACATGCTAAACGTCCAGCAATAACTCCCAAAGTAAAGAAGCTAGGCCTGAAAGGCATAGCTTGTCTGAAACCTCCTAACATGACACACGAGCAGCCCCTGTCACTTTGGTTCTCAGCCTTTTCCTTTGCCTGGAAAGAGGGAACATGCCTGGAACCTCCTACGGTGCTTTTCTCGGCCCTAGCAGACTGCAGTTCAAAACATGCTAAACGTCCAGCAATAACTCCCAAAGTAAAGAAGCGAGGCCTGAAAGGCATAGCTTGTCTGAAACCTCCTAACAGGACACACGAGCAGACCCTGTCACTTTGGCTCTCAGCCTTTTCCTTTGCCTGGAAAGAGGGAACATGCCTGGAACCTCCTACGGTGCTTTTCTCGGCCCTAGCAGACTGCAGTTCAAAACATGCTAAACGTCCAGCAATAACTCCCAAAGTAAAGAAGCTAGGCCTGAAAGGCATAGCTTGTCTGAAACCTCCTAACAGGACACACAAGCAGACCCTGTCACTTTGGCTCTCAGCCTTTTCCTTTGCTTTGAAAGAGGGAACATGCCTGGAACCTCCTACGGTGCTTTTCTCGGCCCTAGCAGACTGCAATTCAAAACATGCTAAACGTCCAGCAATAACTCCCAAAGTAAAGAAGCTAGGCCTGAAAGGCATAGCTTGTCTGAAACCTCCTAACAGGACACCCGAGCAGACCCTGTCACTTTGGCTCTCAGCCTTTTCCTTTGCCTGGAAAGAGGGAACATGCCTGGAACCTCCTACGGTGCTTTTCTCGGCCCTAGCAGACTGCAGTTCAAAACATGCTAAACGTCCAGCAATAACTCCCAAAGTAAAGAAGCTAGGCCTGAAAGGCATAGCTTGTCTGAAACCTCCTAACAGGACACACGAGCAGACCCTGTCACTTTGGCTCTCAGCCTTTTCCTTTGCCTGGAAAGAGGGAACATGCCTGGAACCTCCTACGGTGCTTTTCTCGGCCCTAGCAGACTGCAGTTCAAAACATGCTAAACGTCCAGCAATAACTCCCAAAGTAAAGAAGCTAGGCCTGAAAGGCATAGCTTGTCTGAAACCTCCTAACAGGACACACGAGCAGCCCCTGTCACTTTGGCTCTCAGCCTTTTCCTTTGCCTGGAAAGAGGGAACATGCCTGGAACCTCCTACGGTGCTTTTCTCGGCCCTAGCAGACTGCAGTTCAAAACATGCTAAACGTCCAGCAATAACTCCCAAAGTAAAGAAGCTAGGCCTGAAAGGCATAGCTTGTCTGAAACCTCCTAACAGGACACACGAGCAGACCCTGTCGCTTTGGCTCTCAGACTTTTCCTTTGCCTGGAAAGAGGGAACATGCCTGGAACCTCCTACGGTTCTTTTCTCGGCCCTAGCAGACTGCAGTTCAAAACATGCTAAACGTCCAGCAATAACTCCCAAAGTAAAGAAGCTAGGCCTGAAAGGCATAGCTTGTCTGAAACCTCCTAACAGGACACACGAGCAGACCCTGTCACTTTGGCTCTCAGCCTTTTCCTTTGCCTGGAAAGAGGGAACATGCCTGGAACCTCCTACGGTGCTTTTCTCGGCCCTAGCAGACTGCAGTTCAAAACATGCTAAACGTCCAGCAATAACTCCCAAAGTAAAGAAGCTAGGCCTGAAAGGCATAGCTTGTCTGAAACCTCCTAACAGGACACACGATCAGCCCCTGTCACTTTGGCTCTCAGACTTTTCCTTTGCCTGGAAAGAGGGAACATGCCTGGAACCTCCTACGGTGCTTTTCTCGGCCCTAGCAGACTGCAGTTCAAAACATGCTAAACGTCCAGCAATAACTCCCAAAGTAAAGAAGCTAGGCCTGAAAGGCATAGCTTGTCTGAAACTTCCTAACAGGACACATGAGCAGCACCTGTCACTTTGGCTCTCAGCCTTTTCCTTTGCCTGGAAAGAGGGAACATGCCTGGAACCTCCTACGGTGCTTTTCTCGGCCCTAGCAGACTGCAGTTCAAAACATGCTAAACGTCCAGCAATAACTCCCAAAGTAAAGAAGCTAGGCCTGAAAGGCATAGCTTGTCTGAAACCTCCTAACAGGACACACGAGCAGACCCTGTCGCTTTGGCTCTCAGCCTTTTCCTTTGCCTGGAAAGAGGGAACATGCCTGGAACCTCCTACGGTGCTTTTCTCGGCCCTAGCAGACTGCAGTTCAAAACATGCTAAACGTCCAGCAATAACTCCCAAAGTAAAGAAGCTAGGCCTGAAAGGCATAGCTTGTCAGAAACCTCCTAACAGGACACACGAGCAGACCCTGTCACTTTGGCTCTCAGCCTTTTCCTTTGCCTGGAAAGAGGGAACATGCCTGGAACCTCCTACGGTGCTTTTCTCGGCCCTAGCAGACTGCAGTTCAAAACATGCTAAACGTCCAGCAATAACTCCCAAAGTAAAGAAGCTAGGCCTGAAAGGCATAGCTTGTCTGAAACCTCCTAACAGGACACACGAGCAGCCCCTGTCACTTTGGCTCTCAGCCTTTTCCTTTGCCTGGAAAGAGGGAACATGCCTGGAACCTCCTACGGTGCTTTTCTCGGCCCTAGCAGACTGCAGTTCAAAACATGCTAAACGTCCAGCAATAACTCCCAAAGTAAAGAAGCTAGGCCTGAAAGGCATAGCTTGTCTGAAACCTCCTAACAGGACACACGAGCAGCCCCTGTCACTTTGGTTCTCAGCCTTTTCCTTTGCCTGGAAAGAGGGAACATGCCTGGAACCTCCTACGGTGCTTTTCTCGGCCCTAGCAGACTGCAGTTCAAAACATGCTAAACGTCCAGCAATAACTCCCAAAGTAAAGAAGCTAGGCCTGAAAGGCATAGCTTGTCTGAAACCTCCTAACAGGACACACGAGCAGCCCCTGTCACTTTGGCTCTCAGCCTTTTCCTTTGCCTGGAAAGAGGGAACATGCCTGGAACCTCCTACGGTGCTTTTCTCGGCCCTAGCAGACTGCAGTTCAAAACATGCTAAACGTCCAGCAATAACTCCCAAAGTAAAGAAGCTAGGCCTGAAAGGCATAGCTTGTCTGAAACCTCCTAACAGGACACACGAGCAGACCCTGTCACTTTGGCTCTCAGCCTTTTCCTTTGCCTGGAAAGAGGGAACATGCCTGGAACCTCCTACGGTGCTTTTCTCGGCCCTAGCAGACTGCAGTTCAAAACATGCTAAACGTCCAGCAATAACTCCCAAAGTAAAGAAGCTAGGCCTGAAAGGCATAGCTTGTCTGAAACCTCCTAACAGGACACACGAGCAGCCCCTGTCACTTTGGCTCTCAGACTTTTCCTTTGCCTGGAAAGAGGGAACATGCCTGGAACCTCCTACGGTGCTTTTCTCGGCCCTAGCAGACTGCAGTTCAAAACATGCTAAACGTCCAGCAATAACTCCCAAAGTAAAGAAGCTAGGCCTGAAAGGCATAGCTTGTCTGAAACTTCCTAACAGGACACATGAGCAGCACCTGTCACTTTGGCTCTCAGCCTTTTCCTTTGCCTGGAAAGAGGGAACATGCCTGGAACCTCCTACGGTGCTTTTCTCGGCCCTAGCAGACTGCAGTTCAAAACATGCTAAACGTCCAGCAATAACTCCCAAAGTAAAGAAGCTAGGCCTGAAAGGCATAGCTTGTCTGAAACCTCCTAACAGGACACACGAGCAGACCCTGTCGCTTTGGCTCTCAGCCTTTTCCTTTGCCTGGAAAGAGGGAACATGCCTGGAACCTCCTACGGTGCTTTTCTCGGCCCTAGCAGACTGCAGGTCAAAACATGCTAAACGTCCAGCAATAACTCCCAAAGTAAAGAAGCTAGGCCTGAAAGGCATAGCTTGTCTGAAACCTCCTAACAGGACACACGAGCAGACCCTGTCACTTTGGCTCTCAGCCTTTTCCTTTGCCTGGAAAGAGGGAACATGCCTGGAACCTCCTACGGTGCTTTTCTCGGCCCTAGCAGACTGCAGTTCAAAACATGCTAAACGTCCAGCAATAACTCCCAAAGTAAAGAAGCTAGGCCTGAAAGGCATAGCTTGTCTGAAACCTCCTAACAGGACACACGAGCAGCCCCGGTCACTTTGGCTCTCAGCCTTTTCCTTTGCCTGGAAAGAGGGAACATGCCTGGAACCTCCTACGGTGCTTTTCTCGGCCCTAGCAGACTGCAGTTCAAAACATGCTAAACGTCCAGCAATAACTCCCAAAGTAAAGAAGCTAGGCCTGAAAGGCATAGCTTGTCTGAAACCTCCTAACAGGACACACGAGCAGACCCTGTCGCTTTGGCTCTCAGCCTTTTCCTTTGCCTGGAAAGAGGGAACATGCCTGGAACCTCCTACGGTGCTTTTCTCGGCCCTAGCAGACTGCAGTTCAAAACATGCTAAACGTCCAGCCATAACTCCCAAAGTAAAGAAGCTAGGCCTGAAAGGCATAGCTTGTCTGAAACCTCCTAACAGGACACACGAGCAGACCCTGTCACTTTGGCTCTCAGCCTTTTCCTTTGCCTGGAAAGAGGGAACATGCCTGGAACCTCCTACGGTGCTTTTCTCAGCCCTAGCAGACTGCAGTTCAAAACATGCTAAACGTCCAGCAATAACTCCCAAAGTAAAGAAGCTAGGCCTGAAAGGCGTAGCTTGTCTGAAACCTCCTAACAGGACACACGAGCAAACCCTTTCACTTTGGCTCTCAGCTTTTTCCTTTGCTTGGAAAGAGGGAACATGCCTGGAACCTCCTACGGTGCTTTTCTCGGCCCTAGCAGACTGCAGTTCAAAACATGCTAAACGTCCAGCAATAACTCCCAAAGTAAAGAAGCTAGGCCTGAAAGGCATAGCTTGTCTGAAACCTCCTAACAGGACACATGAGCAGCACCTGTCACTTTGGCTCTCAGCCTTTTCCTTTGCCTGGAAAGAGGGAACATGCCTGGAACCTCCTACGGTGCTTTTCTCGGCCCTAGCAGACTGCAGTTCAAAACATGCTAAACGTCCAGCAATAACTCCCAAAGTAAAGAAGCTAGGCCTGAAAGGCATAGCTTGTCTGAAACCTCCTAACAGGACACACGAGCAGACCCTGTCACTTTGGCTCTCAGCCTTTTCCTTTGCCTGGAAAGAGGGAACATGCCTGGAACCTCCTACGGTGCTTTTCTCGGCCCTAGCAGACTGCAGTTCAAAACATGCTAAACGTCCAGCAATAACTCCCAAAGTAAAGAAGCTAGGCCTGAAAGGCATAGCTTGTCTGAAACCTCCTAACAGGACACACGAGCAGACCCTGTCACTTTGGCTCTCAGCCTTTTCCTTTGCCTGGAAAGAGGGAACATGCCTGGAACCTCCTACGGTGCTTTTCTCGGCCCTAGCAGACTGCAGTTCAAAACATGCTAAACGTCCAGCAATAACTCCCAAAGTAAAGAAGCTAGGCCTGAAAGGCATAGCTTGTCTGAAACCTCCTAACAGGACACACGAGCAGCCCCTGTCACTTTGGCTCTCAGCCTTTTCCTTTGCCTGGAAAGAGGGAACATGCCTGGAACCTCCTACGGTGCTTTTCTCGGCCCTAGCAGACTGCAGTTCAAAACATGCTAAACGTCCAGCAATAACTCCCAAAGTAAAGAAGCTAGGCCTGAAAGGCATAGCTTGTCTGAAACCTCCTAACAGGACACACGAGCAGACCCTGTCGCTTTGGCTCTCAGCCTTTTCCTTTGCCTGGAAAGAGGGAACATGCCTGGAACCTCCTACGGTGCTTTTCTCGGCCCTAGCAGACTGCAGTTCAAAACATGCTAAACGTCCAGCAATAACTCCCAAAGTAAAGAAGCTAGGCCTGAAAGGCGTAGCTTGTCTGAAACCTCCTAACAGGACACACGAGCAAACCCTTTCACTTTGGCTCTCAGCTTTTTCCTTTGCTTGGAAAGAGGGAACATGCCTGGAACCTCCTACGGTGCTTTTCTCGGCCCTAGCAGACTGCAGTTCAAAACATGCTAAACGTCCAGCAATAACTCCCAAAGTAAAGAAGCTAGGCCAGAAAGGCATAGCTTGTCTGAAACCTCCTAACAGGACACCCGAGCAGACCCTGTCACTTTGGCTCTCACCATTTTCCTTTGCCTGGAAAGAGGGAACATGCCTGGAACCTCCTACGGTGCTTTTCTCGGCCCTAGCAGACTGCAGTTCAAAACATGCTAAACGTCCAGCAATAACTCCCAAAGTAAAGAAGCTAGGCATGAAAGGCATAGCTTGTCTGAAACCTCCTAACAGGACACATGAGCAGCACCTGTCACTTTGGCTCTCAGCCTTTTCCTTTGCCTGGAAAGAGGGAACATGCCTGGAACCTCCTACGGTGCTTTTCTCGGCCCTAGCAGACTGCAGTTCAAAACATGCTAAACGTCCAGCAATAACTCCCAAAGTAAAGAAGCTAGGCCTGAAAGGCATAGCTTGTCTGAAACCTCCTAACAGGACACACGAGCAGACCCTGTCACTTTGGCTCTCAGCCTTTTCCTTTGCCTGGAAAGAGGGAACATGCCTGGAACCTCCTACGGTGCTTTTCTCGGCCCTAGCAGACTGCAGTTCAAAACATGCTAAACGTCCAGCAATAACTCCCAAAGTAAAGAAGCTAGGCCTGAAAGGCATAGCTTGTCTGAAACCTCCTAACAGGACACACGAGCAGCCCCTGTCACTTTGGCTCTCAGCCTTTTCCTTTGCCTGGAAAGAGGGAACATGCCTGGAACCTCCTACGGTGCTTTTCTCGGCCCTAGCAGACTGCAGTTCAAAACATGCTAAACGTCCAGCAATAACTCCCAAAGTAAAGAAGCTAGGCATGAAAGGCATAGCTTGTCTGAAACCTCCTAACAGGACACACGAGCAGCCCCTGTCACTTTGGCTCTCAGCCTTTTCCTTTGCCTGGAAAGAGGGAACATGCCTGGAACCTCCTACGGTGCTTTTCTCGGCCCTAGCAGACTGCAGTTCAAAACATGCTCAACGTCCAGCAATAACTCCCAAAGTAAAGAAGCTAGGCCTGAAAGGCATAGCTTGTCTGAAACCTCCTAACAGGACACACGAGCAGACCCTGTCGCTTTGGCTCTCAGCCTTTTCCTTTGCCTGGAAAGAGGGAACATGCCTGGAACCTCCTACGGTGCTTTTCTCGGCCCTAGCAGACTGCAGTTCAAAACATGCTAAACGTCCAGCAATAACTCCCAAAGTAAAGAAGCTAGGCCTGAAAGGCATAGCTTGTCTGAAACCTCCTAACAGGACACACGAGCAGACCCTGTCACTTTGGCTCTCAGCCTTTTCCTTTGCCTGGAAAGAGGGAACATGCCTGGAACCTCCTACGGTGCTTTTCTCGGCCCTAGCAGACTGCAGTTCAAAACATGCTAAACGTCCAGCAATAACTCCCAAAGTAAAGAAGCTAGGCCTGAAAGGCATAGCTTGTCTGAAACCTCCTAACAGGACACACGAGCAGCCCCTGTCACTTTGGCTCTCAGCCTTTTCCTTTGCCTGGAAAGAGGGAACATGCCTGGAACCTCCTACGGTGCTTTTCTCGGCCCTAGCAGACTGCAGTTCAAAACATGCTAAACGTCCAGCAATAACTCCCAAAGTAAAGAAGCTAGGCCTGAAAGGCATAGCTTGTCTGAAACCTCCTAACATGACACACGAGCAGCCCCTGTCACTTTGGTTCTCAGCCTTTTCCTTTGCCTGGAAAGAGGGAACATGCCTGGAACCTCCTACGGTGCTTTTCTCGGCCCTAGCAGACTGCAGTTCAAAACATGCTAAACGTCCAGCAATAACTCCCAAAGTAAAGAAGCGAGGCCTGAAAGGCATAGCTTGTCTGAAACCTCCTAACAGGACACACGAGCAGACCCTGTCACTTTGGCTCTCAGCCTTTTCCTTTGCCTGGAAAGAGGGAACATGCCTGGAACCTCCTACGGTGCTTTTCTCGGCCCTAGCAGACTGCAGTTCAAAACATGCTAAACGTCCAGCAATAACTCCCAAAGTAAAGAAGCTAGGCCTGAAAGGCATAGCTTGTCTGAAACCTCCTAACAGGACACACAAGCAGACCCTGTCACTTTGGCTCTCAGCCTTTTCCTTTGCTTTGAAAGAGGGAACATGCCTGGAACCTCCTACGGTGCTTTTCTCGGCCCTAGCAGACTGCAATTCAAAACATGCTAAACGTCCAGCAATAACTCCCAAAGTAAAGAAGCTAGGCCTGAAAGGCATAGCTTGTCTGAAACCTCCTAACAGGACACCCGAGCAGACCCTGTCACTTTGGCTCTCAGCCTTTTCCTTTGCCTGGAAAGAGGGAACATGCCTGGAACCTCCTACGGTGCTTTTCTCGGCCCTAGCAGACTGCAGTTCAAAACATGCTAAACGTCCAGCAATAACTCCCAAAGTAAAGAAGCTAGGCCTGAAAGGCATAGCTTGTCTGAAACCTCCTAACAGGACACACGAGCAGACCCTGTCACTTTGGCTCTCAGCCTTTTCCTTTGCCTGGAAAGAGGGAACATGCCTGGAACCTCCTACGGTGCTTTTCTCGGCCCTAGCAGACTGCAGTTCAAAACATGCTAAACGTCCAGCAATAACTCCCAAAGTAAAGAAGCTAGGCCTGAAAGGCATAGCTTGTCTGAAACCTCCTAACAGGACACACGAGCAGACCCTGTCACTTTGGCCCTCAGCCTTTTCCTTTGCCTGGAAAGAGGGAACATGCCTGGAACCTCCTACGGTGCTTTTCTCGGCCCTAGCAGACTGCAGTTCAAAACATGCTAAACGTCCAGCAATAACTCCCAAAGTAAAGAAGCTAGGCCTGAAAGGCATAGCTTGTCTGAAACCTCCTAACAGGACACACGAGCAGACCCTGTCGCTTTGGCTCTCAGCCTTTTCCTTTGCCTGGAAAGAGGGAACATGCCTGGAACCTCCTACGGTGCTTTTCTCGGCCCTAGCAGACTGCAGTTCAAAACATGCTAAACGTCCAGCAATAACTCCCAAAGTAAAGAAGCTAGGCCTGAAAGGCATAGCTTGTCTGAAACCTCCTAACATGACACACGAGCAGACCCTGTCCCTTTGGCTCTCAGCCTTTTCCTTTGCCTGGAAAGAGGGAACATGCCTGGAACCTCCTACGGTGCTTTTCTCGGCCCTAGCAGACTGCAGTTCAAAACATGCTAAACGTCCAGCAATAACTCCCAAAGTAAAGAAGCTAGGCCTGAAAGGCATAGCTTGTCTGAAACCTCCTAACAGGACACACGAGCAGACCCTGTCGCTTTGGCTCTCAGCCTTTTCCTTTGCCTGGAAAGAGGGAACATGCCTGGAACCTCCTACGGTGCTTTTCTCGGCCCTAGCAGACTGCAGTTCAAAACATGCTAAACGTCCAGCCATAACTCCCAAAGTAAAGAAGCTAGGCCTGAAAGGCATAGCTTGTCTGAAACCTCCTAACAGGACACACGAGCAGCCCCTGTCACTTTGGCTCTCAGCCTTTTCCTTTGCCTGGAAAGAGGGAACATGCCTGGAACCTCCTACGGTGCTTTTCTCGGCCCTAGCAGACTGCAGTTCAAAACATGCTAAACGTCCAGCAATAACTCCCAAAGTAAAGAAGCTAGGCCTGAAAGGCATAGCTTGTCTGAAACCTCCTAACAGGACACACGAGCAGACCCTGTCGCTTTGGCTCTCAGCCTTTTCCTTTGCCTGGAAAGAGGGAACATGCCTGGAACCTCCTACGGTGCTTTTCTCGGCCCTAGCAGACTGCAGTTCAAAACATGCTAAACGTCCAGCAATAACTCCCAAAGTAAAGAAGCTAGGCCTGAAAGGCATAGCTTGTCTGAAACCTCCTAACAGGACACACAAGCAGACCCTGTCACTTTGGCTCTCAGCCTTTTCCTTTGCCTGGAAAGAGGGAACATGCCTGGAACCTCCTACGGTGCTTTTCTCGGCCCTAGCAGACTGCAGTTCAAAACATGCTAAACGTCCAGCAATAACTCCCAAAGTAAAGAAGCTAGGCCTGAAAGGCATAGCTTGTCTGAAACCTCCTAACAGGACACACGAGCAGACCCTGTCACTTTGGCTCTCAGCCTTTTCCTTTGCCTGGAAAGAGGGAACATGCCTGGAACCTCCTACGGTGCTTTTCTCGGCCCTAGCAGACTGCAGTTCAAAACATGCTAAACGTCCAGCAATAACTCCCAAAGTAAAGAAGCTAGGCCTGAAAGGCATAGCTTGTCTGAAACCTCCTAACAGGACACACGAGCAGACCCTGTCACTTTGGCTCTCAGCCTTTTCCTTTGCCTGGAAAGAGGGAACATGCCTGGAACCTCCTACGGTGCTTTTCTCGGCCCTAGCAGACTGCAGTTCAAAACATGCTAAACGTCCAGCAATAACTCCCAAAGTAAAGAAGCTAGGCCTGAAAGGCATAGCTTGTCTGAAACCTCCTAACAGGACACACGAGCAGCCCCTGTCACTTTGGTTCTCAGCCTTTTCCTTTGCCTGGAAAGAGGGAACATGCCTGGAACCTCCTACGGTGCTTTTCTCGGCCCTAGCAGACTGCAGTTCAAAACATGCTAAACGTCCAGCAATAACTCCCAAAGTAAAGAAGCTAGGCCTGAAAGGCATAGCTTGTCTGAAACCTCCTAACAGGACACACGAGCAGACCCTGTCACTTTGGCTCTCAGCCTTTTCCTTTGCCTGGAAAGAGGGAACATGCCTGGAACCTCCTACGGTGCTTTTCTCGGCCCTAGCAGACTGCAGTTCAAAACATGCTAAACGTCCAGCAATAACTCCCAAAGTAAAGAAGCTAGGCCTGAAAGGCATAGCTTGTCTGAAACCTCCTAACAGGACACACAAGCAGACCCTGTCACTTTGGCTCTCAGCCTTTT
>JAKCOZ010001047.1:0-25045 GCA_022605955.1 Rallus limicola
TGTTAGGAGGTTTCAGACAAGCTATGCCTTTCAGGCCTAGCTTCTTTACTTTGGGAGTTATTGCTGGACGTTTAGCATGTTTTGAACTGCAGTCTGCTAGGGCCGAGAAAAGCACCGTAGGAGGTTCCAGGCATGTTCCCTCTTTCCAGGCAAAGGAAAAGGCTGAGAGCCAAAGTGACAGGGTCTGCTTGTGTGTCCTGTTAGGAGGTTTCAGACAAGCTATGCCTTTCAGGCCTAGCTTCTTTACTTTGGGAGTTATTGCTGGACGTTTAGCATGTTTTGAACTGCAGTCTGCTAGGGCCAAGAAAAGCACCGTAGGAGGTTCCAGGCATGTTCCCTCTTTCCAGGCAAAGGAAAAGGCTGAGAGCCCAAGTGACAGGGTCTGCTTGTGTGTCCTGTTAGGAGGTTTCAGACAAGCTATGCCTTTCAGGCCTAGCTTCTTTACTTTGGGAGTTATTGCTGGACGTTTAGCATGTTTTGAACTGCAGTCTGCTAGGGCCGAGAAAAGCACCGTAGGAGGTTCCAGGCATGTTCCCTCTTTCCAGGCAAAGGAAAAGGCTGAGAGCCAAAGTGACAGGGTCTGCTTGTGTGTCCTGTTAGGAGGTTTCAGACAAGCTATGCCTTTCAGGCCTAGCTTCTTTACTTTGGGAGTTATTGCTGGACGTTTAGCATGTTTTGAACTGCAGTCTGCTAGGGCCGAGAAAAGCACCGTAGGAGGTTCCAGGCATGTTCCCTCTTTCCAGGCAAAGGAAAAGGCTGAGAGCCAAAGTGACAGGGTCTGCTTGTGTGTCCTGTTAGGAGGTTTCAGACAAGCTATGCCTTTCAGGCCTAGCTTCTTTACTTTGGGAGTTATTGCTGGACGTTTAGCATGTTTTGAACTGCAGTCTGCTAGGGCCGAGAAAAGCACCGTAGGAGGTTCCAGGCATGTTCCCTCTTTCCAGGCAAAGGAAAAGGCTGAGAGCCAAAGTGACAGGGTCTGCTTGTGTGTCCTGTTAGGAGGTTTCAGACAAGCTATGCCTTTCAGTCCTAGCTTCTTTACTTTGGGAGTTATTGCTGGACGTTTAGCATGTTTTGAACTGCAGTCTGCTAGGGCCGAGAAAAGCACCGTAGGAGGTTCCAGGCATGTTCCCTCTTTCCAGGCAAAGGAAAAGGCTGAGAGCCAAAGTGACAGGGTCTGCTTGTGTGTCCTGTTAGGAGGTTTCAGACAAGCTATGCCTTTCAGGCCTAGCTTCTTTACTTTGGGAGTTATTGCTGGACGTTTAGCATGTTTTGAACTGCAGTCTGCTAGGGCCGAGAAAAGCACCGTAGGAGGTTCCAGGCATGTTCCCTCTTTCCAGGCAAAGGAAAAGGCTGAGAGCCAAAGTGACAGGGTCTGCTTGTGTGTCCTGTTAGGAGGTTTCAGACAAGCATTGCCTTTCAGGCCTAGCTTCTTTACTTTGGGAGTTATTGCTGGACGTTTAGCATGTTTTGAACTGCAGTCTGCTAGGGCCGAGAAAAGCACCGTAGGAGGTTCCAGGCATGTTCCCTCTTTCCAGGCAAAGGAAAAGGCTGAGAGCCAAAGTGACAGGGTCTGCTTGTGTGTCCTGTTAGGAGGTTTCAGACAAGCTATGCCTTTCAGGCCTAGCTTCTTTACTTTGGGAGTTATTGCTGGACGTTTAGCATGTTTTGAACTGCAGTCTGCTAGGGCCGAGAAAAGCACCGTAGGAGGTTCCAGGCATGTTCCCTCTTTCCAGGCAAAGGAAAAGGCTGAGAGCCAAAGTGACAGGGTCTGCTTGTGTGTCCTGTTAGGAGGTTTCAGACAAGCTATGCCTTTCAGGCCTAGCTTCTTTACTTTGGGAGTTATTGCTGGACGTTTAGCATGTTTTGAACTGCAGTCTGCTAGGGCCGAGAAAAGCACCGTAGGAGGTTCCAGGCATGTTCCCTCTTTCCAGGCAAAGGAAAAGGCTGAGAGCCAAAGTGACAGGGTCTGCTTGTGTGTCCTGTTAGGAGGTTTCAGACAAGCTATGCCTTTCAGGCCTAGCTTCTTTACTTTGGGAGTTATTGCTGGACGTTTAGCATGTTTTGAACTGCAGTCTGCTAGGGCCGAGAAAAGCACCGTAGGAGGTTCCAGGCATGTTCCCTCTTTCCAGGCAAAGGAAAAGGCTGAGAGCCAAAGTGACAGGGTCTGCTTGTGTGTCCTGTTAGGAGGTTTCAGACAAGCTATGCCTTTCAGGCCTAGCTTCTTTACTTTGGGAGTTATTGCTGGACGTTTAGCATGTTTTGAACTGCAGTCTGCTAGGGCCGAGAAAAGCACCGTAGGAGGTTCCAGGCATGTTCCCTCTTTCCAGGCAAAGGAAAAGGCTGAGAGCCAAAGTGACAGGGTCTGCTTGTGTGTCCTGTTAGGAGGTTTCAGACAAGCTATGCCTTTCAGGCCTAGCTTCTTTACTTTGGGAGTTATTGCTGGACGTTTAGCATGTTTTGAACTGCAGTCTGCTAGGGCCGAGAAAAGCACCGTAGGAGGTTCCAGGCATGTTCCCTCTTTCCAGGCAAAGGAAAAGGCTGAGAGCCAAAGTGACAGGGTCTGCTTGTGTGTCCTGTTAGGAGGTTTCAGACAAGCTATGCCTTTCAGGCCTAGCTTCTTTACTTTGGGAGTTATTGCTGGACGTTTAGCATGTTTTGAACTGCAGTCTGCTAGGGCCGAGAAAAGCACCGTAGGAGGTTCCAGGCATGTTCCCTCTTTCCAGGCAAAGGAAAAGGCTGAGAGCCAAAGTGACAGGGTCTGCTTGTGTGTCCTGTTAGGAGGTTTCAGACAAGCTATGCCTTTCAGGCCTAGCTTCTTTACTTTGGGAGTTATTGCTGGACGTTTAGCATGTTTTGAACTGCAGTCTGCTAGGGCCGAGAAAAGCACCGTAGGAGGTTCCAGGCATGTTCCATCTTTCCAGGCAAAGGAAAAGGCTGAGAGCCCAAGTGACAGGGTCTGCTTGTGTGTCCTGTTAGGAGGTTTCAGACAAGCTATGCCTTTCAGGCCTAGCTTCTTTACTTTGGGAGTTATTGCTGGACGTTTAGCATGTTTTGAACTGCAGTCTGCTAGGGCCGAGAAAAGCACCGTAGGAGGTTCCAGGCATGTTCCCTCTTTCCAGGCAAAGGAAAAGGCTGAGAGCCAAAGTGACAGGGTCTGCTTGTGTGTCCTGTTAGGAGGTTTCAGACAAGCTATGCCTTTCAGGCCTAGCTTCTTTACTTTGGGAGTTATTGCTGGACGTTTAGCATGTTTTGAACTGCAGTCTGCTAGGGCCGAGAAAAGCACCGTAGGAGGTTCCAGGCATGTTCCCTCTTTCCAGGCAAAGGAAAAGCTGAGAGCCAAAGTGACAGGGTCTGCTTGTGTGTCCTGTTAGGAGGTTTCAGACAAGCTATGCCTTTCAGGCCTAGCTTCTTTACTTTGGGAGTTATTGCTGGACGTTTAGCATGTTTTGAACTGCAGTCTGCTAGGGCCGAGAAAAGCACCGTAGGAGGTTCCAGGCATGTTCCCTCTTTCCAGGCAAAGGAAAAGGCTGAGAGCCAAAGTGACAGGGTCTGCTTGTGTGTCCTGTTAGGAGGTTTCAGACAAGCTATGCCTTTCAGGCCTAGCTTCTTTACTTTGGGAGTTATTGCTGGACGTTTAGCATGTTTTGAACTGCAGTCTGCTAAGGCCGAGAAAAGCACCGTAGGAGGTTCCAGGCATGTTCCCTCTTTCCAGGCAAAGGAAAAGGCTGAGAGCCAAAGTGACAGGGTCTGCTTGTGTGTCCTGTTAGGAGGTTTCAGACAAGCTATGCCTTTCAGGCCTAGCTTCTTTACTTTGGGAGTTATTGCTGGACGTTTAGCATGTTTTGAACTGCAGTCTGCTAGGGCCGAGAAAGCACCGTAGGAGGTTCCAGGCATGTTCCCTCTTTCCAGGCAAAGGAAAAGGCTGAGAGCCAAAGTGACAGGGTCTGCTTGTGTGTCCTGTTAGGAGGTTTCAGACAAGCTATGCCTTTCAGGCCTAGCTTCTTTACTTTGGGAGTTATTGCTGGACGTTAGCATGTTTTGAACTGCAGTCTGCTAGGGCCGAGAAAAGCACCGTAGGAGGTTCCAGGCATGTTCCCTCTTTCCAGGCAAAGGAAAAGGCTGAGAGCCAAAGTGACAGGGTCTGCTTGTGTGTCCTGTTAGGAGGTTTCAGACAAGCTATGCCTTTCAGGCCTAGCTTCTTTACTTTGGGAGTTATTGCTGGACGTTTAGCATGTTTTGAACTGCAGTCTGCTAGGGCCGAGAAAAGCACCGTAGGAGGTTCCAGGCATGTTCCCTCTTTCCAGGCAAAGGAAAAGGCTGAGAGCCAAAGTGACAGGGTCTGCTTGTGTGTCCTGTTAGGAGGTTTCAGACAAGCATTGCCTTTCAGGCCTAGCTTCTTTACTTTGGGAGTTATTGCTGGACGTTTAGCATGTTTTGAACTGCAGTCTGCTAGGGCCGAGAAAAGCACCGTAGGAGGTTCCAGGCATGTTCCCTCTTTCCAGGCAAAGGAAAAGGCTGAGAGCCAAAAGTGACAGGGTCTGCTTGTGTGTCCTGTTAGGAGGTTTCAGACAAGCATTGCCTTTCAGTCCTAGCTTCTTTACTTTGGGAGTTATTGCTGGACGTTTAGCATGTTTTGAACTGCAGTCTGCTAGGGCCGAGAAAAGCACCGTAGGAGGTTCCAGGCATGTTCCCTCTTTCCAGGCAAAGGAAAAGGCTGAGAGCCAAAGTGACAGGGTCTGCTTGTGTGTCCTGTTAGGAGGTTTCAGACAAGCATTGCCTTTCAGGCCTAGCTTCTTTACTTTGGGAGTTATTGCTGGACGTTTAGCATGTTTTGAACTGCAGTCTGCTAGGGCCGAGAAAAGCACCGTAGGAGGTTCCAGGCATGTTCCCTCTTTCCAGGCAAAGGAAAAGGCTGAGAGCCAAAGTGACAGGGTCTGCTTGTGTGTCCTGTTAGGAGGTTTCAGACAAGCATTGCCTTTCAGTCCTAGCTTCTTTACTTTGGGAGTTATTGCTGGACGTTTAGCATGTTTTGAACTGCAGTCTGCTAGGGCCGAGAAAAGCACCGTAGGAGGTTCCAGGCATGTTCCCTCTTTCCAGGCAAAGGAAAAGGCTGAGAGCCAAAGTGACAGGGTCTGCTTGTGTGTCCCTGTTAGGAGGTTTCAGACAAGCTATGCCTTTCAGGCCTAGCTTCTTTACTTTGGGAGTTATTGCTGGACGTTTAGCATGTTTTGAACTGCAGTCTGCTAGGGCCGAGAAAAGCACCGTAGGAGGTTCCAGGCATGTTCCCTCTTTCCAGGCAAAGGAAAAGGCTGAGAGCCAAAGTGACAGGGTCTGCTTGTGTGTCCTGTTAGGAGGTTTCAGACAAGCTATGCCTTTCAGTCCTAGCTTCTTTACTTTGGGAGTTATTGCTGGACGTTTAGCATATTTTGAACTGCAGTCTGCTAGGGCCGAGAAAAGCACCGTAGGAGGTTCCAGGCATGTTCCCTCTTTCCAGGCAAAGGAAAAGGCTGAGAGCCAAAGTGACAGGGTCTGCTTGTGTGTCCTGTTAGGAGGTTTCAGACAAGCTATGCCTTTCAGGCCTAGCTTCTTTACTTTGGGAGTTATTGCTGGACGTTTAGCATGTTTTGAACTGCAGTCTGCTAGGGCCGCGAAAAGCACCGTAGGAGGTTCCAGGCATGTTCCCTCTTTCCAGGCAAAGGAAAAGGCTGAGAGCCAAAGTGACAGGGTCTGCTTGTGTGTCCTGTTAGGAGGTTTCAGACAAGCTATGCCATTCAGGCCTAGCTTCTTTACTTTGGGAGTTATTGCTGGACGTTTAGCATGTTTTGAACTGCAGTCTGCTAGGGCCGAGAAAAGCACCGTAGGAGGTTCCAGGCATGTTCCCTCTTTCCAGGCAAAGGAAAAGGCTGAGAGCCAAAGTGACAGGGTCTGCTTGTGTGTCCTGTTAGGAGGTTTCAGACAAGCTATGCCTTTCAGGCCTAGCTTCTTTACTTTGGGAGTTATTGCTGGACGTTTAGCATGTTTTGAACTGCAGTCTGCTAGGGCCGAGAAAAGCACCGTAGGAGGTTCCAGGCATGTTCCCTCTTTCCAGGCAAAGGAAAAGGCTGAGAGCCAAAGTGACAGGGTCTGCTTGTGTGTCCTGTTAGGAGGTTTCAGACAAGCTATGCCTTTCAGGCCTAGCTTCTTTACTTTGGGAGTTATTGCTGGACGTTTAGCATGTTTTGAACTGCAGTCTGCTAGGGCCGAGAAAAGCACCGTAGGAGGTTCCAGGCATGTTCCCTCTTTCCAGGCAAAGGAAAAGGCTGAGAGCCCAAGTGACAGCGTCTGCTTGTGTGTCCTGTTAGGAGGTTTCAGACAAGCTATGCCTTTCAGGCCTAGCTTCTTTACTTTGGGAGTTATTGCTGGACGTTTAGCATGTTTTGAACTGCAGTCTGCTAGGGCCGAGAAAAGCACCGTAGGAGGTTCCAGGCATGTTCCCTCTTTCCAGGCAAAGGAAAAGGCTGAGAGCCCAAGTGACAGGGTCTGCTTGTGTGTCCTGTTAGGAGGTTTCAGACAAGCTATGCCTTTCAGGCCTAGCTTCTTTACTTTGGGAGTTATTGCTGGACGTTTAGCATGTTTTGAACTGCAGTCTGCTAGGGGCCGAGAAAAGCACCGTAGGAGGTTCCAGGCATGTTCCCTCTTTCCAGGCAAAGGAAAAGGCTGAGAGCCAAAGTGACAGGGTCTGCTTGTGTGTCCTGTTAGGAGGTTTCAGACAAGCTATGCCTTTCAGGCCTAGCTTCTTTACTTTGGGAGTTATTGCTGGACGTTTAGCATGTTTTGAACTGCAGTCTGCTAGGGCCGAGAAAAGCACCGTAGGAGGTTCCAGGCATGTTCCATCTTTCCAGGCAAAGGAAAAGGCTGAGAGCCAAAGTGACAGGGTCTGCTTGTGTGTCCTGTTAGGAGGTTTCAGACAAGCTATGCCTTTCAGGCCTAGCTTCTTTACTTTGGGAGTTATTGCTGGACGTTTAGCATGTTTTGAACTGCAGTCTGCTAGGGCCGAGAAAAGCACCGTAGGAGGTTCCAGGCATGTTCCCTCTTTCCAGGCAAAGGAAAAGGCTGAGAGCCAAAGTGACAGGGTCTGCTTGTGTGTCCTGTTAGGAGGTTTCAGACAAGCTATGCCTTTCAGTCCTAGCTTCTTTACTTTGGGAGTTATTGCTGGACGTTTAGCATGTTTTGAACTGCAGTCTGCTAGGGCCGAGAAAAGCACCGTAGGAGGTTCCAGGCATGTTCCCTCTTTCCAAGCAAAGGAAAAGGCTGAGAGCCAAAGTGACAGGGTCTGCTTGTGTGTCCTGTTAGGAGGTTTCAGACAAGCTATGCCTTTCAGGCCTAGCTTCTTTACTTTGGGAGTTATTGCTGGACGTTTAGCATGTTTTGAACTGCAGTCTGCTAGGGCCGAGAAAAGCACCGTAGGAGGTTCCAGGCATGTTCCCTCTTTCCAGGCAAAGGAAAAGGCTGAGAGCCAAAGTGACAGGGTCTGCTTGTGTGTCCTGTTAGGAGGTTTCAGACAAGCTATGCCTTTCAGGCCTAGCTTCTTTACTTTGGGAGTTATTGCTGGACGTTTAGCATGTTTTGAACTGCAGTCTGCTAGGGCCGAGAAAAGCACCGTAGGAGGTTCCAGGCATGTTCCCTCTTTCCAGGCAAAGGAAAAGGCTGAGAGCCAAAGTGACAGGGTCTGCTTGTGTGTCCTGTTAGGAGGTTTCAGACAAGCTATGCCTTTCAGGCCTAGCTTCTTTACTTTGGGAGTTATTGCTGGACGTTTAGCATGTTTTGAACTGCAGTCTGCTAGGGCCGAGAAAAGCACCGTAGGAGGTTCCAGGCATGTTCCCTCTTTCCAGGCAAAGGAAAAGGCTGAGAGCCAAAGTGACAGGGTCTGCTTGTGTGTCCTGTTAGGAGGTTTCAGACAAGCTATGCCTTTCAGGCCTAGCTTCTTTACTTTGGGAGTTATTGCTGGACGTTTAGCATGTTTTGAACTGCAGTCTGCTAGGGCCGAGAAAAGCACCGTAGGAGGTTCCAGGCATGTTCCATCTTTCCAGGCAAAGGAAAAGGCTGAGAGCCAAAGTGACAGGGTCTGCTTGTGTGTCCTGTTAGGAGGTTTCAGACAAGCTATGCCTTTCAGTCCTAGCTTCTTTACTTTGGGAGTTATTGCTGGACGTTTAGCATGTTTTGAACTGCAGTCTGCTAGGGCCGAGAAAAGCACCGTAGGAGGTTCCAGGCATGTTCCCTCTTTCCAGGCAAAGGAAAAGGCTGAGAGCCCAAGTGACAGGGTCTGCTTGTGTGTCCTGGTAGGAGGTTTCAGACAAGCTATGCCTTTCAGGCCTAGCTTCTTTATTTTGGGAGTTATTGCTGGACGTTTAGCATGTTTTGAACTGCAGTCTGCTAGGGCCGAGAAAAGCACCGTAGGAGGTTCCAGGCATGTTCCCTCTTTCCAGGCAAAGGTAAAGGCTGAGAGCCAAAGTGACAGGGTCTGCTTGTGTGTCCTGTTAGGAGGTTTCAGACAAGCTATGCCTTTCAGGCCTAGCTTCTTTACTTTGGGAGTTATTGCTGGACGTTTAGCATGTTTTGAACTGCAGTCTGCTAGGGCCGAGAAAAGCACCGTAGGAGGTTCCAGGCATGTTCCCTCTTTCCAGGCAAAGGAAAAGGCTGAGAGCCAAAGTGACAGGGTCTGCTTGTGTGTCCTGTTAGGAGGTTTCAGACAAGCTATGCCTTTCAGGCCTAGCTTCTTTACTTTGGGAGTTATTGCTGGACGTTTAGCATGTTTTGAACTGCAGTCTGCTAGGGCCGAGAAAAGCACCGTAGGAGGTTCCAGGCATGTTCCCTCTTTCCAGGCAAAGGAAAAGGCTGAGAGCCAAAGTGACAGGGTCTGCTTGTGTGTCCTGTTAGGAGGTTTCAGACAAGCTATGCCTTTCAGGCCTAGCTTCTTTACTTTGGGAGTTATTGCTGGACGTTTAGCATGTTTTGAACTGCAGTCTGCTAGGGCCGAGAAAAGCACCGTAGGAGGTTCCAGGCATGTTCCCTCTTTCCAGGCAAAGGAAAAGGCTGAGAGCCAAAGTGACAGGGTCTGCTTGTGTGTCCTGTTAGGAGGTTTCAGACAAGCTATGCCTTTCAGGCCTAGCTTCTTTACTTTGGGAGTTATTGCTGGACGTTTAGCATGTTTTGAACTGCAGTCTGCTAGGGCCGAGAAAAGCACCGTAGGAGGTTCCAGGCATGTTCCCTCTTTCCAGGCAAAGGAAAAGGCTGAGAGCCAAAGTGACAGGGTCTGCTTGTGTGTCCTGTTAGGAGGTTTCAGACAAGCTATGCCATTCAGGCCTAGCTTCTTTACTTTGGGAGTTATTGCTGGACGTTTAGCATGTTTTGAACTGCAGTCTGCTAGGGCCGAGAAAAGCACCGTAGGAGGTTCCAGGCATGTTCCCTCTTTCCAGGCAAAGGAAAAGGCTGAGAGCCAAAGTGACAGGGTCTGCTTGTGTGTCCTGTTAGGAGGTTTCAGACAAGCTATGCCTTTCAGGCCTAGCTTCTTTACTTTGGGAGTTATTGCTGGACGTTTAGCATGTTTTGAACTGCAGTCTGCTAGGGCCGAGAAAAGCACCGTAGGAGGTTCCAGGCATGTTCCCTCTTTCCAGGCAAAGGAAAAGGCTGAGAGCCAAAGTGACAGGGTCTGCTTGTGTGTCCTGTTAGGAGGTTTCAGACAAGCTATGCCTTTCAGGCCTAGCTTCTTTACTTTGGGAGTTATTGCTGGACGTTTAGCATGTTTTGAACTGCAGTCTGCTAGGGCCGAGAAAAGCACCGTAGGAGGTTCCAGGCATGTTCCCTCTTTCCAGGCAAAGGAAAAGGCTGAGAGCCCAAGTGACAGCGTCTGCTTGTGTGTCCTGTTAGGAGGTTTCAGACAAGCTATGCCTTTCAGGCCTAGCTTCTTTACTTTGGGAGTTATTGCTGGACGTTTAGCATGTTTTGAACTGCAGTCTGCTAGGGCCGAGAAAAGCACCGTAGGAGGTTCCAGGCATGTTCCCTCTTTCCAGGCAAAGGAAAAGGCTGAGAGCCCAAGTGACAGGGTCTGCTTGTGTGTCCTGTTAGGAGGTTTCAGACAAGCTATGCCTTTCAGGCCTAGCTTCTTTACTTTGGGAGTTATTGCTGGACGTTTAGCATGTTTTGAACTGCAGTCTGCTAGGGCCGAGAAAAGCACCGTAGGAGGTTCCAGGCATGTTCCCTCTTTCCAGGCAAAGGAAAAGGCTGAGAGCCAAAGTGACAGGGTCTGCTTGTGTGTCCTGTTAGGAGGTTTCAGACAAGCTATGCCTTTCAGGCCTAGCTTCTTTACTTTGGGAGTTATTGCTGGACGTTTAGCATGTTTTGAACTGCAGTCTGCTAGGGCCGAGAAAAGCACCGTAGGAGGTTCCAGGCATGTTCCATCTTTCCAGGCAAAGGAAAAGGCTGAGAGCCAAAGTGACAGGGTCTGCTTGTGTGTCCTGTTAGGAGGTTTCAGACAAGCTATGCCTTTCAGGCCTAGCTTCTTTACTTTGGGAGTTATTGCTGGACGTTTAGCATGTTTTGAACTGCAGTCTGCTAGGGCCGAGAAAAGCACCGTAGGAGGTTCCAGGCATGTTCCCTCTTTCCAGGCAAAGGAAAAGGCTGAGAGCCAAAGTGACAGGGTCTGCTTGTGTGTCCTGTTAGGAGGTTTCAGACAAGCTATGCCTTTCAGTCCTAGCTTCTTTACTTTGGGAGTTATTGCTGGACGGTTAGCATGTTTTGAACTGCAGTCTGCTAGGGCCGAGAAAAGCACCGTAGGAGGTTCCAGGCATGTTCCCTCTTTCCAAGCAAAGGAAAAGGCTGAGAGCCAAAGTGACAGGGTCTGCTTGTGTGTCCTGTTAGGAGGTTTCAGACAAGCTATGCCTTTCAGGCCTAGCTTCTTTACTTTGGGAGTTATTGCTGGACGTTTAGCATGTTTTGAACTGCAGTCTGCTAGGGCCGAGAAAAGCACCGTAGGAGGTTCCAGGCATGTTCCCTCTTTCCAGGCAAAGGAAAAGGCTGAGAGCCAAAGTGACAGGGTCTGCTTGTGTGTCCTGTTAGGAGGTTTCAGACAAGCTATGCCTTTCAGGCCTAGCTTCTTTACTTTGGGAGTTATTGCTGGACGTTTAGCATGTTTTGAACTGCAGTCTGCTAGGGCCGAGAAAAGCACCGTAGGAGGTTCCAGGCATGTTCCCTCTTTCCAGGCAAAGGAAAAGGCTGAGAGCCAAAGTGACAGGGTCTGCTTGTGTGTCCTGTTAGGAGGTTTCAGACAAGCTATGCCTTTCAGGCCTAGCTTCTTTACTTTGGGAGTTATTGCTGGACGTTTAGCATGTTTTGAACTGCAGTCTGCTAGGGCCGAGAAAAGCACCGTAGGAGGTTCCAGGCATGTTCCCTCTTTCCAGGCAAAGGAAAAGGCTGAGAGCCAAAGTGACAGGGTCTGCTTGTGTGTCCTGTTAGGAGGTTTCAGACAAGCTATGCCTTTCAGGCCTAGCTTCTTTACTTTGGGAGTTATTGCTGGACGTTTAGCATGTTTTGAACTGCAGTCTGCTAGGGCCGAGAAAAGCACCGTAGGAGGTTCCAGGCATGTTCCATCTTTCCAGGCAAAGGAAAAGGCTGAGAGCCAAAGTGACAGGGTCTGCTTGTGTGTCCTGTTAGGAGGTTTCAGACAAGCTATGCCTTTCAGTCCTAGCTTCTTTACTTTGGGAGTTATTGCTGGACGTTTAGCATGTTTTGAACTGCAGTCTGCTAGGGCCGAGAAAAGCACCGTAGGAGGTTCCAGGCATGTTCCCTCTTTCCAGGCAAAGGAAAAGGCTGAGAGCCCAAGTGACAGGGTCTGCTTGTGTGTCCTGGTAGGAGGTTTCAGACAAGCTATGCCTTTCAGGCCTAGCTTCTTTATTTTGGGAGTTATTGCTGGACGTTTAGCATGTTTTGAACTGCAGTCTGCTAGGGCCGAGAAAAGCACCGTAGGAGGTTCCAGGCATGTTCCCTCTTTCCAGGCAAAGGTAAAGGCTGAGAGCCAAAGTGACAGGGTCTGCTTGTGTGTCCTGTTAGGAGGTTTCAGACAAGCTATGCCTTTCAGGCCTAGCTTCTTTACTTTGGGAGTTATTGCTGGACGTTTAGCATGTTTTGAACTGCAGTCTGCTAGGGCCGAGAAAAGCACCGTAGGAGGTTCCAGGCATGTTCCCTCTTTCCAGGCAAAGGAAAAGGCTGAGAGCCAAAGTGACAGGGTCTGCTTGTGTGTCCTGTTAGGAGGTTTCAGACAAGCTATGCCTTTCAGGCCTAGCTTCTTTACTTTGGGAGTTATTGCTGGACGTTTAGCATGTTTTGAACTGCAGTCTGCTAGGGCCGAGAAAAGCACCGTAGGAGGTTCCAGGCATGTTCCCTCTTTCCAGGCAAAGGAAAAGGCTGAGAGCCAAAGTGACAGGGTCTGCTTGTGTGTCCTGTTAGGAGGTTTCAGACAAGCTATGCCTTTCAGGCCTAGCTTCTTTACTTTGGGAGTTATTGCTGGACGTTTAGCATGTTTTGAACTGCAGTCTGCTAGGGCCGAGAAAAGCACCGTAGGAGGTTCCAGGCATGTTCCCTCTTTCCAGGCAAAGGAAAAGGCTGAGAGCCAAAGTGACAGGGTCTGCTTGTGTGTCCTGTTAGGAGGTTTCAGACAAGCTATGCCTTTCAGGCCTAGCTTCTTTACTTTGGGAGTTATTGCTGGACGTTTAGCATGTTTTGAACTGCAGTCTGCTAGGGCCGAGAAAAGCACCGTAGGAGGTTCCAGGCATGTTCCCTCTTTCCAGGCAAAGGAAAAGGCTGAGAGCCCAAGTGACAGGGTCTGCTTGTGTGTCCTGTTAGGAGGTTTCAGACAAGCTATGCCTTTCAGGCCTAGCTTCTTTACTTTGGGAGTTATTGCTGGACGTTTAGCATGTTTTGAACTGCAGTCTGCTAGGGCCGAGAAAAGCACCGTAGGAGGTTCCAGGCATGTTCCCTCTTTCCAGGCAAAGGAAAAGGCTGAGAGCCCAAGTGACAGGGTCTGCTTGTGTGTCCTGTTAGGAGGTTTCAGACAAGCTATGCCTTTCAGGCCTAGCTTCTTTACTTTGGGAGTTATTGCTGGACGTTTAGCATGTTTTGAACTGCAGTCTGCTAGGACCGAGAAAAGCACCGTAGGAGGTTCCAGGCATGTTCCCTCTTTCCAGGCAAAGGAAAAGGCTGAGAGCCAAAGTGACAGGGTCTGCTTGTGTGTCCTGTTAGGAGGTTTCAGACAAGCTATGCCTTTCAGTCCTAGCTTCTTTACTTTGGGAGTTATTGCTGGACGTTTAGCATGTTTTGAACTGCAGTCTGCTAGGGCCGAGAAAAGCACCGTAGGAGGTTCCAGGCATGTTCCATCTTTCCAGGCAAAGGAAAAGGCTGAGAGCCAAAGTGACAGGGTCTGCTTGTGTGTCCTGTTAGGAGGTTTCAGACAAGCTATGCCTTTCAGTCCTAGCTTCTTTACTTTGGGAGTTATTGCTGGACGTTTAGCATGTTTTGAACTGCAGTCTGCTAGGGCCGAGAAAAGCACCGTAGGAGGTTCCAGGCATGTTCCCTCTTTCCAGGCAAAGGAAAAGGCTGAGAGCCCAAGTGACAGGGTCTGCTTGTGTGTCCTGTTAGGAGGTTTCAGACAAGCTATGCCTTTCAGGCCTAGCTTCTTTACTTTGGGAGTTATTGCTGGACGTTTAGCATGTTTTGAACTGCAGTCTGCTAGGGCCGAGAAAAGCACCGTAGGAGGTTCCAGGCATGTTCCCTCTTTCCAGGCAAAGGTAAAGGCTGAGAGCCAAAGTGACAGGGTCTGCTTGTGTGTCCTGTTAGGAGGTTTCGGACAAGCTATGCCTTTCAGGCCTAGCTTCTTTACTTTGGGAGTTATTGCTGGACGTTTAGCATGTTTTGAACTGCAGTCTGCTAGGGCCGAGAAAAGCACCATAGGAGGTTCCAGGCATGTTCCCTCTTTCCAGGCAAAGGAAAAGGCTGAGAGCCAAAGTGACAGGGTCTGCTTGTGTGTCCTGTTAGGAGGTTTCAGACAAGCTATGCCTTTCATGCCTAGCTTCTTTACTTTGGGAGTTATTGCTGGACGTTTAGCATGTTTTGAACTGCAGTCTGCTAGGGCCGAGAAAAGCACCGTAGGAGGTTCCAGGCATGTTCCATCTTTCCAGGCAAAGGAAAAGGCTGAGAGCCAAAGTGACAGGGTCTGCTTGTGTGTCCTGTTAGGAGGTTTCAGACAAGCTATGCCTTTCAGGCCTAGCTTCTTTACTTTGGGAGTTATTGCTGGACGTTTAGCATGTTTTGAACTGCAGTCTGCTAGGGCCGAGAAAAGCACCGTAGGAGGTTCCAGGCATGTTCCCTCTTTCCAGGCAAAGGAAAAGGCTGAGAGCCAAAGTGACAGGGTCTGCTTGTGTGTCCTGTTAGGAGGTTTCAGACAAGCTATGCCTTTCAGTCCTAGCTTCTTTACTTTGGGAGTTATTGCTGGACGTTTAGCATGTTTTGAACTGCAGTCTGCTAGGGCCGAGAAAAGCACCGTAGGAGGTTCCAGGCATGTTCCCTCTTTCCAGGCAAAGGAAAAGGCTGAGAGCCAAAGTGACAGGGTCTGCTTGTGTGTCCTGTTAGGAGGTTTCAGACAAGCTATGCCTTTCAGGCCTAGCTTCTTTACTTTGGGAGTTATTGCTGGACGTTTAGCATGTTTTGAACTGCAGTCTGCTAGGGCCGAGAAAAGCACCGTAGGAGGTTCCAGGCATGTTCCCTCTTTCCAGGCAAAGGAAAAGGCTGAGAGCCAAAGTGACAGGGTCTGCTTGTGTGTCCTGTTAGGAGGTTTCAGACAAGCTATGCCTTTCAGGCCTAGCTTCTTTACTTTGGGAGTTATTGCTGGACGTTTAGCATGTTTTGAACTGCAGTCTGCTAGGGCCGAGAAAAGCACCGTAGGAGGTTCCAGGCATGTTCCCTCTTTCCAGGCAAAGGAAAAGGCTGAGAGCCAAAGTGACAGGGTCTGCTTGTGTGTCCTGTTAGGAGGTTTCAGACAAGCTATGCCTTTCAGGCCTAGCTTCTTTACTTTGGGAGTTATTGCTGGACGTTTAGCATGTTTTGAACTGCAGTCTGCTAGGGCCGAGAAAAGCACCGTAGGAGGTTCCAGGCATGTTCCCTCTTTCCAGGCAAAGGAAAAGGCTGAGAGCCAAAGTGACAGGGTCTGCTTGTGTGTCCTGTTAGGAGGTTTCAGACAAGCTATGCCTTTCAGGCCTAGCTTCTTTACTTTGGGAGTTATTGCTGGACGTTTAGCATGTTTTGAACTGCAGTCTGCTAGGGCCGAGAAAAGCACCGTAGGAGGTTCCAGGCATGTTCCCTCTTTCCAGGCAAAGGAAAAGGCTGAGAGCCAAAGTGACAGGGTCTGCTTGTGTGTCCTGTTAGGAGGTTTCAGACAAGCTATGCCTTTCAGGCCTAGCTTCTTTACTTTGGGAGTTATTGCTGGACGTTTAGCATGTTTTGAACTGCAGTCTGCTAGGGCCGAGAAAAGCACCGTAGGAGGTTCCAGGCATGTTCCCTCTTTCCAGGCAAAGGAAAAGGCTGAGAGCCAAAGTGACAGGGTCTGCTTGTGTGTCCTGTTAGGAGGTTTCAGACAAGCTATGCCTTTCAGGCCTAGCTTCTTTACTTTGGGAGTTATTGCTGGACGTTTAGCATGTTTTGAACTGCAGTCTGCTAGGGCCGAGAAAAGCACCGTAGGAGGTTCCAGGCATGTTCCCTCTTTCCAGGCAAAGGAAAAGGCTGAGAGCCAAAGTGACAGGGTCTGCTTGTGTGTCCTGTTAGGAGGTTTCAGACAAGCTATGCCTTTCAGGCCTAGCTTCTTTACTTTGGGAGTTATTGCTGGACGTTTAGCATGTTTTGAACTGCAGTCTGCTAGGGCCGAGAAAAGCACCGTAGGAGGTTCCAGGCATGTTCCCTCTTTCCAGGCAAAGGAAAAGGCTGAGAGCCAAAGTGACAGGGTCTGCTTGTGTGTCCTGTTAGGAGGTTTCAGACAAGCTATGCCTTTCAGGCCTAGCTTCTTTACTTTGGGAGTTATTGCTGGACGTTTAGCATGTTTTGAACTGCAGTCTGCTAGGGCCGAGAAAAGCACCGTAGGAGGTTCCAGGCATGTTCCCTCTTTCCAGGCAAAGGAAAAGGCTGAGAGCCAAAGTGACAGGGGCTGCTTGTGTGTCCTGTTAGGAGGTTTCAGACAAGCTATGCCTTTCAGGCCTAGCTTCTTTACTTTGGGAGTTATTGCTGGACGTTTAGCATGTTTTGAACTGCAGTCTGCTAGGGCCGAGAAAAGCACCGTAGGAGGTTCCAGGCATGTTCCCTCTTTCCAGGCAAAGGAAAAGGCTGAGAGCCAAAGTGACAGGGTCTGCTTGTGTGTCCTGTTAGGAGGTTTCAGACAAGCTATGCCTTTCAGGCCTAGCTTCTTTACTTTGGGAGTTATTGCTGGACGTTTAGCATGTTTTGAACTGCAGTCTGCTAGGGCCGAGAAAAGCACCGTAGGAGGTTCCAGGCATGTTCCCTCTTTCCAGGCAAAGGAAAAGGCTGAGAGCCAAAGTGACAGGGTCTGCTTGTGTGTCCTGTTAGGAGGTTTCAGACAAGCTATGCCTTTCAGGCCTAGCTTCTTTACTTTGGGAGTTATTGCTGGACGTTTAGCATGTTTTGAACTGCAGTCTGCTAGGGCCGAGAAAAGCACCGTAGGAGGTTCCAGGCATGTTCCCTCTTTCCAGGCAAAGGAAAAGGCTGAGAGCCAAAGTGACAGGGTCTGCTTGTGTGTCCTGTTAGGAGGTTTCAGACAAGCATTGTTTTTCAGGCCTAGCTTCTTTACTTTGGGAGTTATTGCTGGACGTTTAGCATGTTTTGAACTGCAGTCTGCTAGGGCCGAGAAAAGCACCGTAGGAGGTTCCAGGCATGTTCCCTCTTTCCAGGCAAAGGAAAAGGCTGAGAGCCAAAGTGACAGGGGCTGCTTGTGTGTCCTGTTAGGAGGTTTCAGACAAGCTATGCCTTTCAGGCCTAGCTTCTTTACTTTGGGAGTTATTGCTGGACGTTTAGCATGTTTTGAACTGCAGTCTGCTAGGGCCGAGAAAAGCACCGTAGGAGGTTCCAGGCATGTTCCCTCTTTCCAGGCAAAGGAAAAGGCTGAGAGCCAAAGTGACAGGGTCTGCTTGTGTGTCCTGTTAGGAGGTTTCAGACAAGCTATGCCTTTCAGTCCTAGCTTCTTTACTTTGGGAGTTATTGCTGGACGTTTAGCATGTTTTGAACTGCAGTCTGCTAGGGCCGAGAAAAGCACCGTAGGAGGTTCCAGGCATGTTCCCTCTTTCCAGGCAAAGGAAAAGGCTGAGAGCCAAAGTGACAGGGTCTGCTTGTGTGTCCTGTTAGGAGGTTTCAGACAAGCTATGCCTTTCATGCCTAGCTTCTTTACTTTGGGAGTTATTGCTGGACGTTTAGCATGTTTTGAACTGCAGTCTGCTAGGGCCGAGAAAAGCACCGTAGGAGGTTCCAGGCATGTTCCCTCTTTCCAGGCAAAGGAAAAGGCTGAGAGCCAAAGTGACAGGGTCTGCTTGTGTGTCCTGTTAGGAGGTTTCAGACAAGCTATGCCTTTCAGGCCTAGCTTCTTTACTTTGGGAGTTATTGCTGGACGTTTAGCATGTTTTGAACTGCAGTCTGCTAGGGCCGAGAAAAGCACCGTAGGAGGTTCCAGGCATGTTCCCTCTTTCCAGGCAAAGGAAAAGGCTGAGAGCCAAAGTGACAGGGTCTGCTTGTGTGTCCTGTTAGGAGGTTTCAGACAAGCTATGCCTTTCATGCCTAGCTTCTTTACTTTGGGAGTTATTGCTGGACGTTTAGCATGTTTTGAACTGCAGTCTGCTAGGGCCGAGAAAAGCACCGTAGGAGGTTCCAGGCATGTTCCCTCTTTCCAGGCAAAGGAAAAGGCTGAGAGCCAAAGTGACAGGGTCTGCTTGTGTGTCCTGTTAGGAGGTTTCAGACAAGCTATGCCTTTCAGGCCTAGCTTCTTTACTTTGGGAGTTATTGCTGGACGTTTAGCATGTTTTGAACTGCAGTCTGCTAGGGCCGAGAAAAGCACCGTAGGAGGTTCCAGGCATGTTCCCTCTTTCCAGGCAAAGGAAAAGGCTGAGAGCCAAAGTGACAGGGTCTGCTTGTGTGTCCTGTTAGGAGGTTTCAGACAAGCTATGCCTTTCAGGCCTAGCTTCTTTACTTTGGGAGTTATTGCTGGACGTTTAGCATGTTTTGAACTGCAGTCTGCTAGGGCCGAGAAAAGCACCGTAGGAGGTTCCAGGCATGTTCCCTCTTTCCAGGCAAAGGAAAAGGCTGAGAGCCAAAGTGACAGGGTCTGCTTGTGTGTCCTGTTAGGAGGTTTCAGACAAGCTATGCCTTTCAGGCCTAGCTTCTTTACTTTGGGAGTTATTGCTGGACGTTTAGCATGTTTTGAACTGCAGTCTGCTAGGGCCGAGAAAAGCACCGTAGGAGGTTCCAGGCATGTTCCCTCTTTCCAGGCAAAGGAAAAGGCTGAGAGCCAAAGTGACAGGGTCTGCTTGTGTGTCCTGTTAGGAGGTTTCAGACAAGCTATGCCTTTCAGGCCTAGCTTCTTTACTTTGGGAGTTATTGCTGGACGTTTAGCATGTTTTGAACTGCAGTCTGCTAGGGCCGAGAAAAGCACCGTAGGAGGTTCCAGGCATGTTCCCTCTTTCCAGGCAAAGGAAAAGGCTGAGAGCCAAAGTGACAGGGTCTGCTTGTGTGTCCTGTTAGGAGGTTTCAGACAAGCTATGCCTTTCAGGCCTAGCTTCTTTACTTTGGGAGTTATTGCTGGACGTTTAGCATGTTTTGAACTGCAGTCTGCTAGGGCCGAGAAAAGCACCGTAGGAGGTTCCAGGCATGTTCCCTCTTTCCAGGCAAAGGAAAAGGCTGAGAGCCAAAGTGACAGGGTCTGCTTGTGTGTCCTGTTAGGAGGTTTCAGACAAGCTATGCCTTTCAGGCCTAGCTTCTTTACTTTGGGAGTTATTGCTGGACGTTTAGCATGTTTTGAACTGCAGTCTGCTAGGGCCGAGAAAAGCACCGTAGGAGGTTCCAGGCATGTTCCCTCTTTCCAGGCAAAGGAAAAGGCTGAGAGCCAAAGTGACAGGGGCTGCTTGTGTGTCCTGTTAGGAGGTTTCAGACAAGCTATGCCTTTCAGGCCTAGCTTCTTTACTTTGGGAGTTATTGCTGGACGTTTAGCATGTTTTGAACTGCAGTCTGCTAGGGCCGAGAAAAGCACCGTAGGAGGTTCCAGGCATGTTCCCTCTTTCCAGGCAAAGGAAAAGGCTGAGAGCCAAAGTGACAGGGTCTGCTTGTGTGTCCTGTTAGGAGGTTTCAGACAAGCTATGCCTTTCAGGCCTAGCTTCTTTACTTTGGGAGTTATTGCTGGACGTTTAGCATGTTTTGAACTGCAGTCTGCTAGGGCCGAGAAAAGCACCGTAGGAGGTTCCAGGCATGTTCCCTCTTTCCAGGCAAAGGAAAAGGCTGAGAGCCAAAGTGACAGGGTCTGCTTGTGTGTCCTGTTAGGAGGTTTCAGACAAGCTATGCCTTTCAGGCCTAGCTTCTTTACTTTGGGAGTTATTGCTGGACGTTTAGCATGTTTTGAACTGCAGTCTGCTAGGGCCGAGAAAAGCACCGTAGGAGGTTCCAGGCATGTTCCCTCTTTCCAGGCAAAGGAAAAGGCTGAGAGCCAAAGTGACAGGGTCTGCTTGTGTGTCCTGTTAGGAGGTTTCAGACAAGCTATGCCTTTCAGGCCTAGCTTCTTTACTTTGGGAGTTATTGCTGGACGTTTAGCATGTTTTGAACTGCAGTCTGCTAGGGCCGAGAAAAGCACCGTAGGAGGTTCCAGGCATGTTCCCTCTTTCCAGGCAAAGGAAAAGGCTGAGAGCCAAAGTGACAGGGTCTGCTTGTGTGTCCTGTTAGGAGGTTTCAGACAAGCTATGCCTTTCAGGCCTAGCTTCTTTACTTTGGGAGTTATTGCTGGACGTTTAGCATGTTTTGAACTGCAGTCTGCTAGGGCCGAGAAAAGCACCGTAGGAGGTTCCAGGCATGTTCCCTCTTTCCAGGCAAAGGAAAAGGCTGAGAGCCAAAGTGACAGGGTCTGCTTGTGTGTCCTGTTAGGAGGTTTCAGACAAGCTATGCCTTTCAGGCCTAGCTTCTTTACTTTGGGAGTTATTGCTGGACGTTTAGCATGTTTTGAACTGCAGTCTGCTAGGGCCGAGAAAAGCACCGTAGGAGGTTCCAGGCATGTTCCCTCTTTCCAGGCAAAGGAAAAGGCTGAGAGCCAAAGTGACAGGGTCTGCTTGTGTGTCCTGTTAGGAGGTTTCAGACAAGCTATGCCTTTCAGGCCTAGCTTCTTTACTTTGGGAGTTATTGCTGGACGTTTAGCATGTTTTGAACTGCAGTCTGCTAGGGCCGAGAAAAGCACCGTAGGAGGTTCCAGGCATGTTCCCTCTTTCCAGGCAAAGGAAAAGGCTGAGAGCCAAAGTGACAGGGTCTGCTTGTGTGTCCTGTTAGGAGGTTTCAGACAAGCTATGCCTTTCAGGCCTAGCTTCTTTACTTTGGGAGTTATTGCTGGACGTTTAGCATGTTTTGAACTGCAGTCTGCTAGGGCCGAGAAAAGCACCGTAGGAGGTTCCAGGCATGTTCCCTCTTTCCAGGCAAAGGAAAAGGCTGAGAGCCAAAGTGACAGGGTCTGCTTGTGTGTCCTGTTAGGAGGTTTCAGACAAGCTATGCCTTTCAGGCCTAGCTTCTTTACTTTGGGAGTTATTGCTGGACGTTTAGCATGTTTTGAACTGCAGTCTGCTAGGGCCGAGAAAAGCACCGTAGGAGGTTCCAGGCATGTTCCCTCTTTCCAGGCAAAGGAAAAGGCTGAGAGCCAAAGTGACAGGGTCTGCTTGTGTGTCCTGTTAGGAGGTTTCAGACAAGCTATGCCTTTCAGGCCTAGCTTCTTTACTTTGGGAGTTATTGCTGGACGTTTAGCATGTTTTGAACTGCAGTCTGCTAGGGCCGAGAAAAGCACCGTAGGAGGTTCCAGGCATGTTCCCTCTTTCCAGGCAAAGGAAAAGGCTGAGAGCCAAAGTGACAGGGTCTGCTTGTGTGTCCTGTTAGGAGGTTTCAGACAAGCTATGCCTTTCAGGCCTAGCTTCTTTACTTTGGGAGTTATTGCTGGACGTTTAGCATGTTTTGAACTGCAGTCTGCTAGGGCCGAGAAAAGCACCGTAGGAGGTTCCAGGCATGTTCCCTCTTTCCAGGCAAAGGAAAAGGCTGAGAGCCAAAGTGACAGGGTCTGCTTGTGTGTTCTGTTAGGAGGTTTCAGACAAGCTATGCCTTTCAGGCCTAGCTTCTTTACTTTGGGAGTTATTGCTGGACGTTTAGCATGTTTTGAACTGCAGTCTGCTAGGGCCGAGAAAAGCACCGTAGGAGGTTCCAGGCATGTTCCCTCTTTCCAGGCAAAGGAAAAGGCTGAGAGCCAAAGTGACAGGGTCTGCTTGTGTGTCCTGTTAGGAGGTTTCAGACAAGCTATGCCTTTCAGGCCTAGCTTCTTTACTTTGGGAGTTATTGCTGGACGTTTAGCATGTTTTGAACTGCAGTCTGCTAGGGCCGAGAAAAGCACCGTAGGAGGTTCCAGGCATGTTCCCTCTTTCCAGGCAAAGGAAAAGGCTGAGAGCCAAAGTGACAGGGTCTGCTTGTGTGTCCTGTTAGGAGGTTTCAGACAAGCTATGCCTTTCAGGCCTAGCTTCTTTACTTTGGGAGTTATTGCTGGACGTTTAGCATGTTTTGAACTGCAGTCTGCTAGGGCCGAGAAAAGCACCGTAGGAGGTTCCAGGCATGTTCCCTCTTTCCAGGCAAAGGAAAAGGCTGAGAGCCAAAGTGACAGGGTCTGCTTGTGTGTCCTGTTAGGAGGTTTCAGACAAGCTATGCCTTTCAGTCCTAGCTTCTTTACTTTGGGAGTTATTGCTGGACGTTTAGCATGTTTTGAACTGCAGTCTGCTAGGGCCGAGAAAAGCACCGTAGGAGGTTCCAGGCATGTTCCCTCTTTCCAGGCAAAGGAAAAGGCTGAGAGCCAAAGTGACAGGGTCTGCTTGTGTGTCCTGTTAGGAGGTTTCAGACAAGCTATGCCTTTCAGTCCTAGCTTCTTTACTTTGGGAGTTATTGCTGGACGTTTAGCATGTTTTGAACTGCAGTCTGCTAGGGCCGAGAAAAGCACCGTAGGAGGTTCCAGGCATGTTCCCTCTTTCCAGGCAAAGGAAAAGGCTGAGAGCCAAAGTGACAGGGTCTGCTTGTGTGTCCTGTTAGGAGGTTTCAGACAAGCTATGCCTTTCAGGCCTAGCTTCTTTACTTTGGGAGTTATTGCTGGACGTTTAGCATGTTTTGAACTGCAGTCTGCTAGGGCCGAGAAAAGCACCGTAGGAGGTTCCAGGCATGTTCCCTCTTTCCAGGCAAAGGAAAAGGCTGAGAGCCAAAGTGACAGGGTCTGCTTGTGTGTCCTGTTAGGAGGTTTCAGACAAGCTATGCCTTTCAGGCCTAGCTTCTTTACTTTGGGAGTTATTGCTGGACGTTTAGCATGTTTTGAACTGCAGTCTGCTAGGGCCGAGAAAAGCACCGTAGGAGGTTCCAGGCATGTTCCCTCTTTCCAGGCAAAGGAAAAGGCTGAGAGCCAAAGTGACAGGGTCTGCTTGTGTGTCCTGTTAGGAGGTTTCAGACAAGCTATGCCTTTCAGGCCTAGCTTCTTTACTTTGGGAGTTATTGCTGGACGTTTAGCATGTTTTGAACTGCAGTCTGCTAGGGCCGAGAAAAGCACCGTAGGAGGTTCCAGGCATGTTCCCTCTTTCCAGGCAAAGGAAAAGGCTGAGAGCCAAAGTGACAGGGTCTGCTTGTGTGTCCTGTTAGGAGGTTTCAGACAAGCTATGCCTTTCAGGCCTAGCTTCTTTACTTTGGGAGTTATTGCTGGACGTTTAGCATGTTTTGAACTGCAGTCTGCTAGGGCCGAGAAAAGCACCGTAGGAGGTTCCAGGCATGTTCCCTCTTTCCAGGCAAAGGAAAAGGCTGAGAGCCAAAGTGACAGGGTCTGCTTGTGTGTCCTGTTAGGAGGTTTCAGACAAGCTATGCCTTTCAGGCCTAGCTTCTTTACTTTGGGAGTTATTGCTGGACGTTTAGCATGTTTTGAACTGCAGTCTGCTAGGGCCGAGAAAAGCACCGTAGGAGGTTCCAGGCATGTTCCCTCTTTCCAGGCAAAGGAAAAGGCTGAGAGCCAAAGTGACAGGGTCTGCTTGTGTGTCCTGTTAGGAGGTTTCAGACAAGCATTGCCTTTCAGGCCTAGCTTCTTTACTTTGGGAGTTATTGCTGGACGTTTAGCATGTTTTGAACTGCAGTCTGCTAGGGCTGAGAAAAGCACCGTAGGAGGTTCCAGGCATGTTCCCTCTTTCCAGGCAAAGGAAAAGGCTGAGAGCCAAAGTGACAGGGTCTGCTTGTGTGTCCTGTTAGGAGGTTTCAGACAAGCTATGCCTTTCAGGCCTAGCTTCTTTACTTTGGGAGTTATTGCTGGACGTTTAGCATGTTTTGAACTGCAGTCTGCTAGGGCCGAGAAAAGCACCGTAGGAGGTTCCAGGCATGTTCCCTCTTTCCAGGCAAAGGAAAAGGCTGAGAGCCAAAGTGACAGGGTCTGCTTGTGTGTCCTGTTAGGAGGTTTCAGACAAGCTATGCCTTTCAGGCCTAGCTTCTTTACTTTGGGAGTTATTGCTGGACGTTTAGCATGTTTTGAACTGCAGTCTGCTAGGGCCGAGAAAAGCACCGTAGGAGGTTCCAGGCATGTTCCCTCTTTCCAGGCAAAGGAAAAGGCTGAGAGCCAAAGTGACAGGGTCTGCTTGTGTGTCCTGTTAGGAGGTTTCAGACAAGCTATGCCTTTCAGGCCTAGCTTCTTTACTTTGGGAGTTATTGCTGGACGTTTAGCATGTTTTGAACTGCAGTCTGCTAGGGCCGAGAAAAGCACCGTAGGAGGTTCCAGGCATGTTCCCTCTTTCCAGGCAAAGGAAAAGGCTGAGAGCCAAAGTGACAGGGTCTGCTTGTGTGTCCTGTTAGGAGGTTTCAGACAAGCTATGCCTTTCAGGCCTAGCTTCTTTACTTTGGGAGTTATTGCTGGACGTTTAGCATGTTTTGAACTGCAGTCTGCTAGGGCCGAGAAAAGCACCGTAGGAGGTTCCAGGCATGTTCCCTCTTTCCAGGCAAAGGAAAAGGCTGAGAGCCAAAGTGACAGGGTCTGCTTGTGTGTCCTTTTAGGAGGTTTCAGACAAGCTATGCCTTTCAGGCCTAGCTTCTTTACTTTGGGAGTTATTGCTGGACGTTTAGCATGTTTTGAACTGCAGTCTGCTAGGGCCGAGAAAAGCACCGTAGGAGGTTCCAGGCATGTTCCCTCTTTCCAGGCAAAGGAAAAGGCTGAGAGCCAAAGTGACAGGGTCTGCTTGTGTGTCCTGTTAGGAGGTTTCAGACAAGCTATGCCTTTCAGGCCTAGCTTCTTTACTTTGGGAGTTATTGCTGGACGTTTAGCATGTTTTGAACTGCAGTCTGCTAGGGCCGAGAAAAGCACCGTAGGAGGTTCCAGGCATGTTCCCTCTTTCCAGGCAAAGGAAAAGGCTGAGAGCCAAAGTGACAGGGTCTGCTTGTGTGTCCTGTTAGGAGGTTTCAGACAAGCTATGCCTTTCAGGCCTAGCTTCTTTACTTTGGGAGTTATTGCTGGACGTTTAGCATGTTTTGAACTGCAGTCTGCTAGGGCCGAGAAAAGCACCGTAGGAGGTTCCAGGCATGTTCCCTCTTTCCAGGCAAAGGAAAAGGCTGAGAGCCAAAGTGACAGGGTCTGCTTGTGTGTCCTGTTAGGAGGTTTCAGACAAGCTATGCCTTTCAGGCCTAGCTTCTTTACTTTGGGAGTTATTGCTGGACGTTTAGCATGTTTTGAACTGCAGTCTGG